>VJMY01000277.1:0-93166 GCA_009869795.1 Neelides sp. FZ-2019
TGAGAATGAAAGAAAAGAAAACAAGGAAATCTCCACCGCAATTAACTTCGAATGTAAGTCATTAGGGTTGATACTCCATTTTAATTCTAATGGAGTTTGCATTGAAGGAAAATTAATATTTTCAATATTAAATAGTCTCCCCGAGGGTTAAAGATGGAAATGTCAATACGATGACGGTTTACGTTCCTGAAATTGGAATGCGCCAGCCGCTTTCAATGAATATCTCTGCAAATCCTCGTCCTACTAATGTCTTTTGGGAAGTTGAGGGAGTGAGGATCAATGAAGGTCGAACTTCTCCAGACAAGCGTTTTGAATCTCAACAGCTCCGTGAAATTGCTGTGAGTTGAAAAAATATATTGAACAATGAATTACGTCATGCTGTGATTGAAATATTCACTAATGTATACTTTTTATTTTCACTTTTATTAGCCTGGAGTATACGAGGCAAGTCTGATTATAATGAAGGTTGAAGAAGAGGACTTAAAACGCGCATACAAGCTTACAGTTGTTAACCAGTATGGAAGTGGAAACTTTGAAATTCTCATTTCATCCACGTCTCCCGAAGAAGGTAAAATGAGATTACCTATATATATTAAATGGAATTTAAGAGTTCGAAAAAAAAATCTAGAGATTTACTAAAAAGCAATAATTGTATTTTAAGGACTCAATGCGGCAGCCATCGTTGGTCTTGTCCTTGGCATCCCTGCTTTGTTGATCATCGTGGCAGTTGGCGTAGTTTACACACGGTCCCGTGGTCTTCTTTGCTTCAAAGGTAAGACAGAGCAGGCGGAATACCTCTAGTTGAACGAACAGACAGGAAAAACACAGTCACATTTATTTAATTCAATGGCCGTTCGAGCCCTACACATGTTATTGTCTCTTTGAAGCCATTAATCACCATAAAATATATACCCTCTGCTGCATCACATGAATTCTCACAGTGCGAGCACGCTCATGAGTTTAATTGGAGTTCCTCCAAAAGTCGCCTTTTCTCTCATTCCTTTGTACAACAACGTTTTATTCCTTTCGACTTTTTTTGATTTGCATGTTGACCAAAGATTGCCTCTTATCTTATAATTTGATATTCATAAACTTTCAACCTCATAATTGACATTCATTGTAGAGATCAATTTGAGTTCTTTGACTTGAAACATCCAGAAACGAACGAGATTTACTTTTTTGATATTTTACGTTCTTACTTACGATTTATAGTACGATACATTTGCGATCGAGTTACCTGTAATTTTTTTTACAAGTTGAGTATGTATATTTATAATAACGGTCCTTTTTTTCTTTCTGACATATTCGAATTATTTATTTATTTATTTTGGTGATTGGTTCGATTGAAGTTCACCTCCACGTCTCTCAACATTGTGGGTATTTGTAGTTTGTGAATAAAATTTTTTGACTTCAGCCGTATTGTTCATCCCTCCTTAATATTCTACAACGAGTTTGATGTTAATAAGGAGTTGAATAGTTCTTAAGAAAAACCTGTTGTTCGCTGGAATACAAAATGTTTATTTAGTGAGTGGGAATTTGTGAAGATAAAAATTCAGGAGAGAATGAACCTCCTTGTCTATTTAAAATACCCTCAGCCCAAAGTCTATGTAAATGATTGAGAAAAACTCTTGGATTTTTTGAAACACAATGTACATTAATTGCTTTGTGTGTATTATGTGTATGTATTTTGTACACTAGCCAAAATCATGTCTTGAATCTCTTGGAATAATTAACCAACGTGTTTAACTTTATAAGTATATAAGGCAATTCTTTTGGTCAAAATGTAAAATCTTGAATCAATATATCTCCGGATAATGCCTCTATTGTCTTTTGTACTAAATATTATGTATACTTCAAACTCAATCAGGATCGCAGTCCTTCAATATAAAAAGGATTCTGACCATTCTGAGTTGAGAGAGTTTTTCTCAATTATCCATTAATTTATAAAGGGAGAGGCGAGGCGGACAGCCACTCGACGAAACAATTTGATGGCCCAGCGTCTGATCTGGGAGAAGGCAACGAGAACCCGGCAAATGATGGGGAAGGATTCACTAATTCCACTCAAACTCCGCCGATTGGGAAGCAAAATGGGAATTCGAATGTCCCACCTCCCGCTCCAACGGTTCCCCCACCGCCTCTCGACGAACCACTCATTATTAATGGAAGATCAGTCAAAGACTCGCCTGTTTAAACTTCCATTTGTTTTACAATTATCATAAATATACATTTTCAAAATCTTCGTAACTCAATTGTAATTCCTTTTTAACTACCTACTCTACTTACTCCAATTACTTACGAAATTATTGACAAGACGTGAGGAGTGAAGAACAAATTTTTTTTTATCTTCAAAACAACTCTACTAGAACTTTTTTACCCGACTTGTTTTAAATAATCGAACATCTCTGATTCAGTGCCCTCTTTATCTTTCAAATTAGGGTAAAAGACATGTTAAGAATTTTATGACTGATTTTTGTAAAGCCTCTTTGCTTTCATTCCTCCCAACTAATTGGCATGATGATTATTCCTTAGCCGTAATTCTCAGTATCTCCGTAAATTTGTAAATCACCACGTTGCTAAATGCAGATTATTTGTATTAATGAGTTTTAATCTTTTCTTTTAAATGTTCACCTGCATGTGAAAAGATGACAAACACGAGTTTGCTCTTAAGTTTTTATGTATTTACAAATGTGGAGCTCCACGTAGGAGCTTTTTTAAACCCTTTTTTACATTATTTTTCACACACTCCATTCAAACTTGACAATATATCAAATGAGGTTATATAAGTGAAAAAATTAATAACATAATTGTACCAATTATGATCATATTGAAAACTAACGGGTAAACTTTCCCTTATTTCCCCTTTTAGTGCCACTTTTTTTTAACTTGAATAATTTAGACAGTATTTACAATGAATTCTTTGTATCCCAATAGATCCATATTTGAATGAATTTACTTACAATTAAACTATAATGAAATATAGGTTTTATACAGTTGAAAATTGATATTTTCATATTTTAACTATGAGTTTGATGTTCATGTAAATACGTTTAATCTAGAGGATACCGAGACAGATCAATAACAATTCATTATTTAACTTTACAACTAATTAGTGATAAAAATTAGATTTTATTTATGTAAGACACAGTTTGTGGTAAGTCGCATCTTGTCAAGTTTGTAATTTATTAAGATTGTAATGAATATTCTAAGTTAATGTATGTAAAATTGAGCAATGTGAGTTTACTGCGTAAAGAAAATGTGTGAAAGATGTTTTGAGCAGCCAGAGCATAAGAATAACAAACCCAGATGTTTTTGTTAACTGATCTCTTAAAGAATACTGTTGTCATTAGATTAAAATATTACACTGTAAGTTACAAGAAGCGTCTCTTCTCTGTTGTGTGTCTTCTTTCAGTACCTCAGGAAAATATATGCAAAGTGCTGGCGAAGTAAAAATGAACCTTTCCTGAGGGTTAAGCGAGTAGTTTGTCATTTGTAAAGGGAAATAATATATAAACGTAGCTTACTACACTAAATTATATTGGTTTAATTAGGAGGGTTGAGGAATTTTTCATTATTTCAATTGTACCATAACCGTATTTACTTTTTGTACTTGTGCCAATGAGAGTGATGTAACTTATATTACATTATTTTATACATCCTACACCTTGTTGATTCGCCGATTTCCTGCTTTGAGCAGACAGAAGAGTCTCCTGTATAGATAGATGAGAGTATTTATTGTATAGGTGTAAGACCAATGAACAACATGAGTGTAGTTTGTATAGGAAGGGCTTATTAATTAAGGGAATATACTTATTAATGAAATGCGAGGAGCGGATGGAACAATGGGAATGAAATCCATCTGTAATTGTGAAGTGTGATGAACTCACCTCACGCGACACAAGATGCTTGACTGGCGAGCACTGAAGGTGACAATGAACTCTGTACATAATAAGAATATGCCTTTAACTAACCATAATATTAGTTGAAATCTGTAATGCATTAATCATATATTACAATAATAGTGTATTGAAATGTACCCATTGATGGTACCTGAATGTATCAAATCTCATCCTATATTCCGACTTCTAAAGATTTATAACCTACCTAATTGACTATTATTATAGATTAATATAGATTAATATTAAATTGTATAATAATAATATATGCTTATTTAGTTGCAAAATGAATTTAACTATTGAATGAATTACGGCGACTTCTGCCTATGTTAATACAGAGAAAAATATCATACAAAATTATAATATAAATATGAAAAAGTTATTAACTAGTTAAGAAGTTTAATAATTGACTAATTGTCTGAGCTATTAAATTAAAATACATAAACACATTCCATTGATTCCAAAAAGCAAAATATTACTAAACTAGATGTATTACTTTAAGATCAAACTAATGTCAACTAAAATAAATATGTAAACGACAAATAAGAGGAGACGTGGATGCTATGTATGTATTTAACGTTATTATTATTTCATATGGTATGATTCTTTATAATTTAATTAATTATAAAATTATTGTAAGTCAATAAAGCAGCTAAATGCGTATTTAAAATATCAAAATGTTTCTCTCGTCTCGTACATGTTTCAAGTCTCATTTATCACACTAATGCTCTTGTAATTTTTCGAAGCATATTCTATTTGTAGAATCTAAATTTAATTTTGATAGGAATTACATTGATCATGGAAGGCAAATGTACCTACTAAATATTCATGCATTTCTGAACTTATTTTTTTCATTTGAAAAGTTTTATTTGGTTTCGTGTATCATGTTACGAAAATTCAAGGGCTAGTGAAATTTCTTTAAACATACATATAACATATAAAATCACACATGAAAACTTACACAAATAAGAATACATTTAATACAAGCTCATACATACTTCATACATGCTTATCGATTGTTAGTCAAATACAAACTCATAATTCAGAGATTACATTAAGTTAATCTTCTTGAAATCATCAATTACTTTTATTCTAACTCATTAATAGACTATTTATTTATTATCTTACAAGTAATAATTTAATTATTTTTCTATAAAATTAGGAGACGATGGAACATCTTCAGAAAAAGAAAGGTATTGAGGAAACTATTGAACAATTATGTCATCACACAATCTCAAAAAGCTATTAAAATTTACATAAATTAACTTTGTAAATAAATTAATATGTTTATAAAGGATGGATGGTGAAAGCAATGGAGGTGGAGGGGAGGAAAAACCCGAACCAGTTGCACGTCGACTCTCATCTCGACTTTCAGCTTTATATGAAAACTTGGTCAAAAAGAGAGACAAGACCGCGCCATCAGATGAAGAAGCTGCCAACAAAGTAAACTTACACTTTCTCTCACATTAACTAATACGCATATTATTCACAATTAATTATATAGCAAAAATAACACGATTAACTTCTAATAGGGAGATAAAGAGAAAGAGGCTGATGATGGAGAGAAGAAACCCGATGATATTGTTTACGCCGAACTTGATCTTGCCCGTGGAGCCCCTGAAGCTGGAAACCCCGTGGTGGTTCGATGTGCGGATGATAAAACGGAGTATGCTGAAATCATCGGAGTCGTCCCTCAAGGAGAGGAAACGAATGGAGTCAAAGACAAATCAGCGACTCCAAGTCCCAAGAAGTAGATTACGGTATTATGTACATAAAATATAATTTTTACACACATGAAGACTCATTAGAGGGACAGGATTTGGATTGAAGGAATTTTGACAGACTGATTTTGAGCATATTCATATGCCTAATACGAGTGAAATTGTAAATCCTCTGCGGCCATTGTTTTTCAAAATTGATGTAATATCAAAATTCTCCTTTTTAAATTGATACTTGCCAAGTTGAGATATTTTAAGTTGAGAGGAGATTTAATAATATTAAGAACAATATAGACAAATAATTTAAATAGCAAGAGACGAATGCAGAAATTTAATTTCAGAAAGGATTTTGGTTTCGGTAAAGTTGTGATTGTGTGGTGCAGTGTTGAGTCGTGTCTTAAACTTCTTCCTTTTCTCACTCTTTTTCTCAACTGTTCAAAAAAACATTCAATTCTATCAATGTTCAAAAATTCACTGGAAATTCAAAAATAACAAAAGTTCAATTCTACTTTTGCTTTCAATACGTGTTCACATCTGATAACTCAAGAAAATTAAATCTCAAATTGTATACTTATTAAAGTTGACCAAAAAGATTCATAAACTCTTGTAGATTAATTCTCTCAATCTACCGAGTATTTAAATATCATCTCTTAATCAAGTTTTTTTTAATTTTTCTGTTTAAAATAAAGTTTGTTATGTTAATGTTTTGTTTTAGAAAGTTATAAAGATTTTCACTGTTGATTTAATTAAAACTATTTAGTTTTAGTTTAAGGACATTTATGAAAGTAAATGCGGATAAAATCCATATTATCGAGATAATATCTGTATAATATTTTAACTACTTTCAGTTAATGTAATTATACTATACTATTATATGATTTATTAATTAAATGATTATTTCTATTTGTGAACCAAATGACCTGAGAGTCCAAAAACTAGGCGTTAAAAGAGATTATTTTTTATGTTGACGTTCCAATTTTATATTAGATCTGATGGATGATTGACTCTGACAATGCAAATAAAACAGAGATCCCAGTCTCCTTATTAAATAACCAACGTTTTGTAAAATCTTAAAAGAAGACGTTATAATTTATCAACCAGCTGGATGGATTATTTAATAATTTTAAGTAATGTTTTAATTCTTATTTAGGTAATTTTTTAAAAAAACGACAATGAATTTTACTCTTCAGCTTTCAATATTATAACATTCAAAAAACATTGAAAAAGGAAAGCACAAAGCGGGAGCATAAAATACACAATTACAGAAGATCTCATGAAAAAAATACATTTTATGATAAAAATGAAAAAATCAAATTTTACTACTCTTTTTACTAGTTGAACTCGATTGTGTTTGAGTAATTTTTTTAAATAAAGAAAATACATTACTATTCATATTCATTGAAGAATACGATAGTGATATTCACTAATATAGCTTAGAATTGCCGAGTTGATAAATAGATCCATTGTTGATTCATCAACTTAAAATTAAACTTTCAGAAAAGAGTTCTTTGTAGTTTTTACATTTTATGTAAGTAAAAAAATGAGAAAACGGTGAAAGCTTGACAAATCAGCTTTTCAATTTTAAAATAAATTCTCCAATGCTGAACAAATGAAGCTTTACGATTTCGATCCACACTCGTAATTTAACTATTAATGAAAAATAATTGCAGAGCTTTTGTAGCTTCTCTAAAATCCAATATATCTTCATTATAGATTTTAGATTTTCTAACAATTGTACTTTTTAATACAAACCACCTACCCATAGTACACTTTGTATCCAAATAGTATAACATGATAAGTGAATAGATAGCGTATAAATTAATACGAATGGACAAATGTCAAAATACAAAATTCTGGAATAATTTTAACTTTAATATCCAAGATTTGTTTTTCAGTTTCAAATACCATCAGATTCTATGAATGGTATTTCTATTTAGTTTAAAGAACCTTCCTAAAGCCGCGTTTTAACAACAATGTTTACTTAAAAGTATTAATCTTTGTACCTTTGTACTTTATATAGGCATATGTTTAAAGCCGCCTCAGCAAGAACTCTTAAACACCTCAGTGATTGCTCACTAAGCCTCAGGCATATTATTTTACCTCAAGCACCTCAATTAAAGCTCAAAATGCCTAAACTATATTTATAACACCTCAATACTATGAATCATCCTTTAGATTTTACCTCAAACAAACTATTATTAATTGCTAATTATTATTAATTAATACTGATATAGATTTTACATTTTTAATTCTTATTTACATGCCACTCTACTCTTAACTTTCCTATCAATTTGATTATTTTCTTTGGAACAGACAGCGTGTTAATTTTTAATATAATATCAATACTCATGATCCCCATTTTCCGAAGGAAAGGCCGATTACTGGTATTAAGATTTATCTACCTTTATTTCTATAATTTATTTGTCTTTTTGTTATTTTACTAACAATGACAAAATAAATTAATTAAAAATATTTCTAATTACTTGAGATGCATTAATTAACACGAGGCGAATTCATATAATTGAGGTCATATAATACATCTACGACATTTGATCCTATTATTGAGGTTGTTTAATAGTTATGAGATGGAATCATACCATTGAGGCGTTGCGAATATTAGCTGAGGCATAGTGAGTAATTCCTGAGATATATTGAATTATCGTTGAGGATTAAATAAGTATTCAGTATTCGCCCTTTATATAAATATTTGATCAGAAAATAAATCATATTGCATTTATATTTTAAATGAAATTACGGGAAAATCTTAGGTGTATAGGAAGGAACTTTTGTAATGATAACGACTAAGGAATAGATTTTTAAATACTTTAGACTTCCAATCCCATAAGTAAACTCTAACAAACATGGGTATGGGCCTTCATATATTAATTCTAAATAAACTAATTAACTCTTACAAGAATTCGGCAGTTATGCTTAAGGACTTTGAGTATTGGTATTGAAAATCTTGTTAGAAATTAAGCTTCATATGTAACTTCCTTATATTCATAAAGTGCGCTAGTTTAAGAAAATATAGTATGATAACTGGAAATACGAAAAGAGATAAATCTCTTATATTAATAAAACTACACTTACGATAAATAATGATAAGTATAATGTAACAATTAAACTAGTAATTAACTAATTAAAATAAATATATTAATTGTAATGAAGGAAAGTAAATGGAGAAGAAACAAGTATTAAATACAATATGCTGCTTGGTTTGCAGGAGAGAAAAGTGTAAGTACAAGTTATTAAGAATAAGTTTTAAGGCAAATGGTTAAAGGAAAGTTTATAAGATTTAAAGGAATAAGTTTAATAATATTACACGAATGTTAATTCAATGTTGTAAAAAGGCTTTAACAATACTAAGTTATTCACTTAAAACACATGATGATAAAGTCCGTGGAATAGACCCGGAGTGAATTTTCCTTTTAAGCTCATTCGTTCATTTGCAAATAAAAGAATCTCTGAGGATGAATCTCTTTTAAATAACTTAAGAATTTAAACTTCTCTGCACAATGTTTGTGTCTGTACCGTCTGCTCAAATTTCCTGTTAACCCTTTACACTCTTTTAGCTCTAGTTATATTGTTTATTAAATAGTTAAAAGTTAGTATTTAAAGACATTTTAATTTTTCAAAGTAGATCTAAATGGCATTATTTTCTTATGCAGTTTAAAATGTAATTTAGCAGCAATATTTTTTATTAACGTGACTGTATAAACCTAAATGCTCTTATTATTCAAATTCATCTAATATAACATGTGCAGGATAATATGTATAAGTATATTTGAAGTGCATCGGTATGTTTTGTGTTCATTCTTAAATAAATCTTTTTGTCCTCTTCAATGAAGCATTCAATTCTTTGCATAAAAATTATTAATATAAGTGTTGAGCATATTGAGTAAAGGATACTTGGTGTTGATTTCATCTGTTATGGTTTTATTATTGTATCTCTGATATGTACAATTCGATATCAGATACATTTTCATTTGTTATAGATATGACAATTTTAGTATTTCCACATGAGCTATTTCTTTATGTGAGTTAATTTTCCATTTTCATTCTTTAGCATTTCAATATTTGTCTTGCGATTTAACTTCCTAAATAGTATAGGTATCTTTAAGAAGAATCCATAAATTCATAAACAACAATTTTCCAAAACAAATATTCATAAATAGTTAATGTGAAATGTGAACATACATGAACTTGCAAGATTCATATAAAATCAATAATTATTTGGTATACACGCGAAGGTTCGTATTTGAATAAATATTTTTATATGCCTAAATTAAATCATTTTTACGATTCGTAACACGGTTTCACAAATAAGATGAATACACTTCTATATACATAGGTAGTTATTTTTATAATGTAAATTATAACTATTTTAAATCCACATTCATATTTGTTATTTTCACTTTTACACCATACACTTTTATTTACATAATAGGATAAATACAAACCTGGTAAAACATTTTTATTAATTACTCTAATCAGTGGATATTTAGACGAAATAATATCGCTACATGACATTTTAAATTTTAGAATATAATCTATGAGAACTAAACAATTAATACTTGTACTAATATCAATATAATGACTGATTGATTCATTGTATGGCATCAACAAGATTTCCTTACTTCTTGGTATATCCAAGAAGGATATACAATTTACATATATTATTTTACAATCTATTTACTTATTTGCACACTCGAACATGTATTCCAATTTGATCGATGAATAAATTCATGTCAATTTAATTAGAACTATTTTATATTACAATTTATTATATAGTTTAAGTGTAATATGTATGTACAAATCCATTTATAAATATTATGCACAAATGGTAAATATACTTTTAAAAAGTACATTCAGCACAATTGATTCATTTATAGTCTTGATATTATGTAAATATAAAAACGATATAAAACCAAGGAGGCCTAGGAGATTCAGAACGCATTGTGGTTGTGACCATTGAGAAGTGAATGATTATAATTATTGTGAATATTCAGTCTTGGCTCGTGGTAGTGGAGGATGCTGTTCACACTTGCACCATTGCTGAAATCGACTATCATGTGCTTCCGTCCTGGGAGCGGAGTCTGGAATGTCGTTAAAACGTTCAAAGAACCAACTTTCCCCAAATCCTGCAAAACATCATTTAATTAATTATAAGTAAGAGGTTAACCGACATCTCGATAACTAAATTATTAAAAGTATAAATTATCTTATTTATAAATAGCTTATATATTTCATAATGAATTAAAATTAAAAGCGGAGTAGAACAAGAACCAATATAAAACATTTGAACTTGACTATTCTTAAGATCATTTGTCTTTCTTAATTAACCGTAAGTGGCTCATGAGAAAATTACATTGAATATGCATATTATTGGTCAATTTAATGACTCTATATGGGTTTCCAGAACCTGGTCATAAAGGGATAATGTCATTGCATCAAAGTTAATGTTCAGGAAACCCTGATACGAAGAAAAATAAGGGTTTTATTCAAGATCCTACAAGTATTAAAAATTGTATACTCTTATACTGTTTCTTTCCTCTGCAAATCTTCGCAATACAAGGGGAAGAATAGTAAGAAATAAAATGATTTGCCTCTATTCTTCCATCATGATACGACTTTCATATAAGGAGGAGAAGTCGTAAAATGTTAAATAATACAGGAGAAATAAATTGGTAGCTGAACGGGGCTAAACGGCTAACGTTCTCTCTAAACGGACCCAATGATGGAAAGGAGCTGAAAGGAAGCGAATAAAATTCCCCCATTTGCTCTGACCATGGATTGAGCGGCGCTCTGGGTGGGAGGAGGAAAAATAAGGACCAACAGCAAAGGACAACTCATGTAGAATATATGGGGAAGATAAAAAGGGCTTGAAATGATCCGACGAGTGGGGCAGCCATTGAAAGACTCCTTAATATGATTATGAACACAGGGACCTTTTTCATATCTTGAGAGCAAATATTGAGAGATCCCGTTTTATTGTTCGGTGGAACTCCCGCACCCCATCCCATCATCTTAGGCCCGACCATCATCCCGAAGTCAGCGGGAGGACGAGAAGGATGCCCAGGCGGCTTCATCATTCCGTGCTCATATCCACCGAAGTTAGACTTCTGCAATGATAAAACAACATTAGGAAAACTCCTTTTATTAATCAATAATACACGAGGCCTCACACTTCTTTCCTGCTTTTTCCAATAAAGAAAGTTTAGGAAATGCTTAGGATAATACATGACGTTTATTGAATGTTTCTCTTCCCATCTTCTCAATAAGAAATGCAGAAGAAGAAACAAAGTTTTATTTGACACTTTTATTTGAGTTTCTTCGCGACTTGCATATTGGCTTAGGCGTTTGGCATGAGGAATAATAAAGATATTGATCGAAAGAAATTAATATTGTAGAAAAGATTTTTGCTAAATCTTGAATGAATGCGGAATAATGATGATTTCTCTTTTTAGTGAATACCAAAATCCTGGAATTTAAGCTTAAGAATAGATGCAAATGAGGAAAGTTTTCCCTCCAAAACTTCCAACTTTCTTCCCCTTATTTATTACAACAAATTGCCTCAATCTCGTCGGGTTTGGACCAACGTTAAAGTGCAGAATTTGGCCGAGTGGTGAAATAATTAAAGACGGAATGAATAGGGAATTCAAACCGAACAGATTCTCTTACATGTTTCTCTCCATTGATGAGGGTCGTGGTGGCGTAGGGAATCGGCGAGTGACGTTCTTCCACGACAGCATAATTGTTCGCGTTCTCGTACTCGTTCAAGTCATTTGTCTTTACGGATTTGAGAGAGAGGTGTTTCTGGGTGGAGGGATCGATCCAAAGATTCTCTCCTTCGTAATGAGGTGGCATCGACCCGTCAGGAATTTCCGTTGTGGACACTGGAAAGAACCCAATGTTTTAATCTAACACCTTCCAAGAAAGACTTCTAAAGATAGTCTCAGGTAAATATTTCATGAAAGAATTAATATTTCATCTAGTAAGAATGTCAGAGTATTTTTACAATTCTAGGAAATTCCTTCTGCAGAATTTCCCTTATTGAATATCTCAATTGGTTCAACATCATTATGCAAACTTCACCTCGCACGTTGACACATTAATTTCGCTTCATAGCCCAACTCCGCAGTTTGCACATGAAATTGGCGAAGAGAATTGAAGATAGATTTGAGCAGAAATTTTATTAATCATATGAAGATCTTCTGCATTTGTAAAAGAAGAATCTCTGGCGAGAGGAAATAAAAGAAAAATGAAGGGAGGAATGAAATTAATATGCGAACGTGTGAGTGAAGTGAGTGAAATGTTTTCATCTCTTTCTTTTACAAATTATGGGAGCGATGAGAGTGAAGGACTGGAAAAAAGGGAAAGAATAATTCCATGTCTTCAAACATGGCGTCTCCTTCATTCAAAGCATCTCGGAATGAATAAACCATGAGAACGTCAATCAATTATGAATCTTAAAAAGTTGACAAATGAGAGCGATTATGCCTTCCGCTCCGCCTGAAGACTTTCTGAGAGCTGGAATAAATGAAGTCGTGTGTTTGGCTCACCTTTCAGTTTGTCACTGTCTCTCGCCAGCTGACATCTCCGCAAATAGAGGGCAAAAACGAAGACGAGCAACATGGCAAACACGATGCTCCCAATGAGTCCAACGAACCAAGCTTCAGAAAATAGGCCTTCAGGAGCAGAGCCCTCGAATGACCTCACTCGACCTTCTAGCTCGTCAATGACGTTCAAATCCTTCCCTCCGCGTTTTGTTCCTTTGGGTTGAAGATCTGGAATAACCACGTTGCTCATCTCATTGTCATCTTCAATCCCAAACTCGACGCTCTTCATTGCTGAGAAAACGCCTAAGCCTTTGGATGTAAATGCAGCAATCTGGAGACTGTAACGCTCCCCTCGGTTCAAATTATTCAAGAGCAAAGAGATCGTTGACCCGTTGACAGTCATGTTTCCAGCTAGCGTCGCTCCAGACCAAACCCGGAGCTACAATAGAGGAATTCCACATTACACTCATGTAGTTTAAACTCCTTTACGCGAAACATAAAAGTCATTGTGATCATAAATTTCAATTTTGTTCATTTCTACACAGCTTCATTTACGACTTAGCCTCCTATTCATCTTTTGAGGTCTATCTAATGTTCCTCTTTATTCATTCAGTCCTTTCTTCATTCGGGTAAAGTGCTGAAGAGAGGATGAGCTGAATTGAATATAATTGAAAAGAAAGCTGAGCTTGCGAACCTGGTAGCCGAGAATGATGCCATTTTGGTGTCGGACAGGCGGAGGCTTCCAACGAACAACCAACGCAGTTCCATTTACAGTAATTGTGTCCACAATTTCCGGGGGCGCCGATGGGACTGTAATTTATTAAACTCAACTTTTACTATCATAAAAGAAAAATGGGATTCTTCTTTCTTTCCCTTAAATTATTACTTTTACAATATAAAATATCAATTTGGCCCATAGAGTCTTTCTGACACAATACTCCTATTTACTTTGAGCTGTATCGTACAGAAAAAAGAACTTGTACTTTGTTGATTATACAAAAGAATTTTATTTAAAGGAATTTTACCATCCTGAAGAGTCGTAACATTGAAGTAATTCGAGGGTCGCCCATCCACATTTTTATAAAATGGCAAAAGGAATATTTGATACGTCGTGTACTTGTCAAGGCTCACGATATTGAAAGTGGTGGAACCGGCGTTAAGGACAGTTAGCATTTGGTAGGTGCCATCAGTGCGTTGTCCCAGCTTCCGGTAGTAGATGTAAAAGCCCTCGATGTATTCGCCCGCATTGACGATCTAAAATGAAAAGCCGAATGTATACACAAGGACTACTTTGGGATCTTTTATCCACCGGACGAAATGTTTGCAAGCTCCTAGTTTATTATACGTGGGTTTAGTAAATAAAAGAGACTCTACGCTCCATGAATCTTTAATTCATCCTTCGATTTTCGCCTCAATGAAAGAGGATATAAAGTTAAGCCTTGTTATTGCAATACATTTCACGAGTGAAATGTATTAAATATATCGCTGAACAACTCTTTTCATATATAGTAATATAAAGTTTAGCCCATTTAAAAAGCAAACGTTTTGGGTCTATAGGGCTACTACATTGGAGTTAACGTGAGGGTTTAAAGTTTTTATATTCATTTACCTGCCACTCAATCTTTATGGACGTGAACGACGTTGGGTAAGCTTGTTTGAGAATGACGACGATGGAGGAGTCGAGCTTTTTCCTCGCAGCGGCCAACTCCAGATCTCTATTCCGATTCCCACTCATGAGGGTTTTTACAGGGTCTGAGATGGGGCTTGGGGCGGACGTGAAACCGTCAGCCGTCACCGTCCGGACGAAGAACACATACTCGGTATTTGGCTTCAGGTACTGGAGCCTAAAGATCTCATTGGGAACGTTGGTGGCTCCCAAGAGCCATTCAGATCTCAGCTCGTCTTGACTGTAATACTCCACTTTGTACGTGATTTGATTCTGCCGTGTGCCTTGCTTCAAGAGACTATTAAAGCCTGGGCGACTCTTCGTCGTTGTCGTTTCGACTGTTGTCGTGGTCGTAGTACTAGTTAAAGCTTTCGTCGTTCCAATTGTACTCTTAGGCGGCGGAAATGTTGGAGGTTCCTTCGGAACCTTCCCCTCTGATTTTGACTTCTTTGTACTCTGAATGATGAGGTTGTTCGTCCTGTTCTCCTCTTCGCCCCCAAATGAATTTCCAAAGTTGGACGAAGGCCCAGACTCGTAATCCTCATCCTCTTCCTCGTCTTCCTCATCGAACCTGTCATGAGGAGCTCCGTCCTCCTCGCTTTCCTCATTTCCTTCATAGAATGGTTTATTGAATTCCTCCTCAACTTTGGCTCTCGGAATGAATGAATTTTTGACAGTGGCGAAACTGTCACTCGTACGGGAAAATGTGAAAGGATCATCGTCGAGCATTAGATCTTCATTGTCACTGTCATCATCATCATCGTCCTCATCATCGTCCTCGTCTTTTTTCTCATTCTTTCCTTGAGGGAATAGCTCATCATTTTCCCCCTTTTTCTTTTCGAAATGATCCAACTCTTGGGATTGAATTGCCTCGTGAGGAAGAGACACGAAATAGAGAGGATTCCACGCGATTGTCACAGACGTCGCGTCGACCTTCACAACTTGAGGTTTTGGCGGCTCCCTTGGCCGAAAACTGCCAAGATCCGCCCCAGTGAGTCGGAATATAACATTCGGATCATTCTGATCTTCAACGAACAAAAAGGCCCGCCACACATATTTTCCGCTTCTCGACGAGGCGACGCATTCGTACATCCCACTGTCACCCTTCTCTAACTCTGTACACAATAGCCAAACACACAATAATGAGACATGAGACATTGAAAGAGTTAATGTGCTCCGTTGAAAGTTTCATCCTCCGTTCGAATTCCTTCGATTGGCCGTCCCTACGTGTAAATCTCCAGAGAACAATTTATATCCCTTTTGACTAAAATAGAAAGGAGGGATGAGATAGAAAAAATTTAAAGGCCTATTGTAAATCCACTTTGCACGTGCAAAAATCCAAAGAATGAAATCTTCCCTTCGTCCAACTAAACAGGCTCTGCTCAATATCATTTTTATTCCTTAAGCCACTTTAATGATTTCAACTTCCATTCGCCTAAGAATCTCTCAAGTAGCATAAATCTTTTAATGGAATTGCTCTGTAATTCTAACAACGTTAGAGCGAAAATCATCCCTGTCTCTTTGCTCCGAAGAGTCGATGAAGTACAAGGGAGAAAACCTTGATTTTGGAAATAGAGGTAAAAGTTGAAAAAAGAGTTTCTTCCGGTCGCCGGGCTCGAGGCCAAGAATAAAAGTTTAATGAATCTCATAGGATTAAGAAATCTGGAGGAAAGTTCGAGTCCAACGGTTTGGAAAAAAGACTTAATTCCCCCGACACAACTCCCCAGAAAAGGCCAGAGGAAAAGTTTTAAACCAAAGTTCCCTCACCGTTGATCCTCAACGTCCCAGCGTCGTCCGTGAATATCCGGTGGTTGAGGATGAACGAGTTTCCGTTCTTGTACCAAGTGATGATTGGAATTGGATTCCCTTCTGCGAGACACGGGAACACGGCGACGGAGCCGATGGGCCTTGTTTGGTTAAAAGGCCCTACATTGATTATAGGAGGCGGGAGATCCTCGACTCGAGTTACCTGAAAGTGTGTCATGCTATCTTCCCTTTATCCATTTTTAATTCCTCGTCTCGATTGCCTTTAAATGAGATTAAGAACGAACTTTAAGATGAACACGATGTATGACGGATCCAGCAGGACTCACGGCAGCACAGAAGTAGAATCCTTCATCCCTCTCCGTCACGTTGTCAATCTGAAAGTTTATTAACTCACCTTATTGCCTTATGATTAAATTACTCGTCCCTCTTTCCGAAATCCAATTGGGAAGCTCTTTCGTACCAAATATGACTTGAGTGAATGGGAAGCTCGCGAGTATATTGGATGAAGGAAATTGGAATTAAGTTTTGAAATTGCCTTGATTACCTGCAATGTCCCTTCTGGAGTCACTCGGGAATTTTGAAGTCTTGTCCCTTGGAAGATGACAGAGTGACTTCCTTCTCGAGACCAAAAGATGGTTGGCTCGGGATCCCCGCTCGCTTCGCACCCAAAGTATGCCGTGGTGTTAGGCGGAATTTGAACATTTTGTGGCAGAACTGTCAAAATTGGTGGTGCTGGAAATTGAAGCAAAGAACATCTCATCATTCTACGTCTTCGGACCCATTCAAAAAATTTGAATATGAATAAAACATACCTAATACTGTTACAACGGCTGATGCGATAATGGAACCTCCGCGATTCTCGGCCACACACATGTACACTCCAGCGTCTGACTCTGTCACATTTGATATTCGGAACCTTTCCTCGTCGAAATGGCCTCGTTTGAGAGGCAATGATCCCCCCTGATCAAATATAAAAATTTACATTAGCCATTATATCATTCAGGACCATACAATATTTATATGGCGATATTAGTGAAATACTGGGATTTGAGAGACGTGTGGGCATAATTAAGGAAAATTGGAATAACATAATGTAATGTAACACGTACCGCTTTTGTCCAGACGATTTCGGGCGGAGGGACGCCACGTGCGACGCAAGCAAGGGAAATGTCACTCCCAAGAAGAGTCGACGTGTTGGCCGGTGCGATGGTGAATTGGGGAGGAACTGTCATTCAAAATGATAATCATTGCGTGTCACGGCACATGTCACAAATGATGTATCAGCAAGTGAGATTAAAATCAATTTCTCAACAACGGTCCTAGTAATCTAAGCCCAATGTGTCTGAATTTGACAATCAATCCATTCCAATCCACTCTCCCTTAAATTAACTACCAATGCTCCAAGATAAGACTGTTAAATTATTTCTCACGTTTCGTGTTAAAATAACAAGTTAATTTATTTGGGAGAAAATCGGATTGTGGCATATTGGTTTTTCTCAGGAGGGTCATTAACCTGTTTACAAACAAGTAATGAAAAATAAATACAAAAGATAATATACTCATTATTCAAAAATAACTTTCAAGTCGATAAATCTATTTAATTTTATACCATTAAATTAATTAGAGTTGTTTATATTTTAATTTTGGTTAATCTTACTTCAAGAATAAAAAAAATTTATTTCCAATTTTTCTTAAATGGATCAAAAATAACATTAAGAATTTAACTATTGAAAAAGTTAATAAAAATTAATTTTCTTTCGTGAGCCTTACGAGAATGAAAATTGATGGAAAGTTCCATAAGGGAGTGAACGCGGGTTAAAGGTAGTGAAAGGCCATTTCATTGTTTGAACCAACATTTGAGTTTTTGATTGATTGGGAATAGAGGGGAAAGGAGCGCATTGAATATTTCATACGGGACCAGGGAGTCTATTGTGGAACGTGTATTCAATATCACTTCCACATTTATTGATTTCACCTGCCTAGCCCGATTTCCTCCCTGAGCGAACACCCGAGCTATTTTGCTCATCCAATTCCTCAATTCGCTCAGGCCCACATTCATCTCCTAATCACTTAAATACTTCGAATCTAATTACTAATTACATGTCTTGGATCAGGTGGAGCTTCGTGTTCATAAGGTTTTTCCTCCTAAATATTTGATCATTGGGAATTCCATTTCTCGTTTACAGAGTAGTAACGGGGATTGAATCTCCCATTAAGCTGCCGGGATCCTCCGTAGATTACATTGAGAAATAAAAAAGTAAGAGTGATGGAGGGAGATGGATGGGTGGGAGAAAGACGTTCGGGTTCTTAAATAAACACAGAAGCCTTCCTTTGACTCCTTAAGAATTAGCGAGGAATCAAGAGAAGAAGATGTATTTTTTACACACACCAGAAAACCATGAATGTATTTTTTTGGCCATACACCATTCGATGATAAGCTCCCAGCCCCACTTGGGTTTATCGAAGAGGAACAAAAGCGCCTTTGATTGCCACGTAGAATGATTGATTACCTGTGACACGAAGCAGGGCAGTGTTTGACGATTTGAGTCCCACGATGTTCTTGGCAATACAGACGTATCGGCCTTCGTCGGTCGGCCGGACTTGGGAAATGCTCAAGCTCCCAAGACCCACGAGACGATATCGACTGAAATATATCACAAATTAGCTCAGGCGGTAATTGAGGCCATAAAAGAAATACATGCCTGGTGGATGACACACACCAGTATACAATATCACCTTTCCCTTACACAGTTTAAATTAGTAGAATGAATCCTTTCAATTTCACTCCAAATGTGAAACTCAATGGGGGAATTGAGTCATGTGTGTGGGTTTTTTATCTACTGGGCGAAACATGGTAAGAAAAAAGGAAGGACTCCCCTTGGTCTCTTCTGGTCAAAAGGTTTAGGAACTCAAGTGGACGAAGATTTCCAACATCTACCACACCTCGAACATTCTAGCTAACTTGTCTGGTGGATTTGGTAAAGGAAAAAAGGCATTGAGCTATTTTTTCTCACCAAAGTCCTCACACCCTATCTATACACTCCTTTCTCGTTAGAGAGGATTCTTTAGAAACGAACGAGGCAGTTTAGTTCCACTGTATCACCATTACTCGAAGCTCCTGAAGAGCCGGAGATGAAAAATGCGTCCATTACCCGTTTGCTTTCACGTCGATGGGGTGTCCGTTCTTCTTCCACGATACCTTCGGCTCAGGGTTTCCCTTTGGGGGCTCGCAGTCCAAAACTGCCGTTTCTCCTTGGGCCACCCACGTATTTTGCGGCGATGACCGAAACTCGTCCCGGAGAGCTTAAAAACAAAATTTTCATGTTACATTTTATTCATTCCGTAATACGCTGATGGTCCTCATAAGTATCATAAACCCCCATTTTATGACCCTCTTTTATGAATCAAAAGTGTCCATTAAACATTTTTCAAAATTTTTCCTTATTTCAAAAGACTCAGCAAAATAACTAGGTTTATGCTGTTTATCTGCATGAATAAAAAAGGGTTTTGATATTGGACCATTTTTTTTATAATGATGCTGTATTGCGTGGAGCATTAATGGACGTAAAAAATAAATGTTCTTATCAGCTCTCATTTGTAAGTTTCATAGACGCTGATTCTATTATTTTAGATAAATACCTTCAAGGCCCAAGAGGAGAAAGTTTTGACAATGAAGCTCAAGGGGAAAGGAAAATATTCTTCTCAATATCTTTTGCTTTCTTTAATACAATATGTGTAAGCACATAAGCAGATAACCTCTCTGGAAACTCTGGATTGGGGAAAACTCGTGAGAATTGTAAAGAGAAACACGAGTTTCTCATCTTCTCCTTCATGTTTCCGTATTTACTTTTCCTCTATTAGTACTTTGGCCCGGACGATGTGGAGAAATGGCTCTCAGAGCCCACACAAGCTGACAAATCTTCCTCATTTGTCCATATTTCTTCCTCATTTTCCTTGCCCTCTTATCTTTATTGGCCGGGTGTGTGTCTCTTTTATCCGCGCCCTCCCTCACCAGGCCCATTATGAGCTCCTGATAAACATAATGCGGGGATGATACATTGGCCCATGTGAGGTTATCTACATTTATGAGGAAGAGCCAGCCGTGGATGCAAATACCTTCTCTATCAAAGTTACCAAATTAAACAGTCGTTCCTCCCCCACGAGAAACATTCTTACTTCCCCTTTCCTTGATTAACATAACTCAAAACAATGTTTTCCGTAGCAGTATTTCTCTTGGTTCAAATCGAACCAAGCATATGAACAACATTGGATATTTATACATGTACCCAAGAGCCTTTCCACTCTTCACATGTCTTCTAAATACACTAGTGAGCAGATTTAATTAAACTCGTCCGCTTTTCTGGTTATTCCTACTAAATTTCCAATATGAAATCCAGTAATTAGCTAATCAAATATGGTCCAATCAAACCTTACTGATTGTGAACCTTTAGTGAAAGTAAGCTTTTATTTTTCATTTGCTCCATTTGATGAGTAGGATTTAAGTGAGTAAATAGAGTTGCGTGGCTCTTTAAACACTTTGTGGGAGATCTTTTAATTTGCTTAATTGAGCTAGAACCATTAAATGAGAATCGGTTAAAAATTATTTAGTAGATTCAATCATTAAATTCTAGGGCAATGGATTCATTATTTTGAAACAATGGAACAACCATACGATATTCGAATGCATTTGGAATATTGCTGGGGAAAGTTGGACTGATTATATTAATGGATATTAACATTTAAGTCTGAGTGGGTTCATTGTTCTTACAATTATATCGTTAATGTAATAGTGCATTCAATTACTTTTACTTATTAATAAAAAGGTACACGAGATTGGGCATTGTAGTTATGAGTAATATTGAAGGAAATCAAATTATGATTTCTAAACAATAAACCAAGCGCGTAAAAGGCATATTAAAATAGAAAAATAAATGCATAAAAAGGTTATTTAGCCTAATATTATAGTTAGTCTTATCACTTGAATAGAACAACTCCCTCTAATTAAATAACTATTATTATTACAAATTAAAAAATAATATTATTAATAATTAAATAAACACACAATGGGTTATTTTATATTTTCAACAATTGGATTACTTCTATTTCAAGATGTAAGTTCAATAAACTCATAAGTAATTGGTAAACATACATAATTTAAGCACAAAAGTTTATTAAATTAATATATATTTAATAAAATTTTTAGCTAGCGGCATTTCAATTAAGCGAAATTTTATTAGTTGAGGATGTTGGGAAACACATGGATGCAAAGAAAATTAGTTCCATCGAAAGAATGCTTTCAAAAAAGCTCGAAGAGAAAATCATGGTTTACGATGAAGCATTGAAAAGTCAAACTAAAGAGGTCCTTGCGAGGGTAAATGACTACCTAATCTCAGTTAATTTTTATTAGGTGGGTTTGTAATTAAATAATTAATGAAATTTCCAGTACTTGGCGGATTTATCGTTTTCTGAAAAATTAAAGCAATCCTTATCTGTTCAACAAGCAATAGCTACTACAGCAGCAACTGAAGCTCCGACAACAAATTGTGACACTGTCACTGTGAGGGCCGAATCTGTCGTGGACATAATAACCGGAGCTCCAGCTCCTACTACAGTTCCAGCCAGTGCTCCAGTTGCAGTTAGTGAAGCAGCAGTTTCTACTGAAGCTTCCACAGTAGCAGCTACAACAATTCCAACAACACGAAGACCCACAGTCGACCCCGGTCACGTACTCAATCAAGTTGACAAAATATTGAATAATGTAGCTGGAGGAAACATTGTTGGCATTGTAGACGAATCCCTTAGAATTCGTGCACCAGAACCAGTGAGGGGATTGGTGACTGGAATTTTAGAAATTATATTTTGCAACCCATTTGACCGCCTCTTAAACCGATGTAGGCAAAAGGGTGCGGGCGCGGCTACAGGGAAATAATTTCTTTAATGATTTGAAAATTAAGCGAATAATGTATAAATTGTACTTAAAAATTCTTTCATGTTCGTATATTGGCTCTCATGTTGGAAGAACTACCAAAACCTAACAACTCAAATCCTATTATGTTGATCATACTTATTTCTCTACTTGTTTAGAATTTGTAAAACCATCAAACGAACTTGAAAAATAAATTCCAATACCCAGGCATTTCATTAACCATTCAAGGAAAAGAAGTTGAAAGAGTTTTGCGTACAAGATTTTCTAAGGATTTTGAAAATCAAAGTTTCCGTAAAGGGAAGTTCCCTTTTGAGTTAATTCAATTATAAATTATTCATTCAACCGAGCATCAAAGGTTTTTTATGAGGAGGTTCAGGTGGATCGGAGCGGAAGGAGCGGCGGCATGACATGTGTGTAGATTTCCCTTTCCCCCCTCCACATGAGGGAAGAATGGGGAAAGAAGGGTCGTTCAAATGGGCGGAACATGGTTCTCTCCTGGAACTGAATGTGGAGATTGAGGGTGGGAGGAGATGTGGATCGAAAGATAGAAACTGACATGAGGACTCCAAATGTATCTTCCCTTGTTGAGGCTTGTTGGGGCTGCTCTGGATTTGACTGCTCTTTCTCAAAGGGCTCAAGAACGTCGTTCAATTCGGCTCTTCACTCGTTGGAGCCGATGGATTGACTCCAAAGGGGACGATTCGCACTTGAGTGAAAATCAGATGAATCATCGGCTTTAATCGAGTCAGCACCACTCATAAGAGACACTCTCAACTTTTCAATTCGTCTCTTCATAATTATTTCCCCATTTCCTTCATCCATCTTCATTCCCATCTGTCTCCACTCTCAAATCCCAACTATCCCTCCAGTTTAATTGCTCCTTCATCTCTCTCCGCACATTAAAAGATATGATTGTATCCATTTAGGACTTTATAAGCACCCCGGAGTTATTAATTGACTAGGGTGAATATTATACAGATCTCCCTTGCATAATTCCCACATTTGCATTTCAAGAAGCCGCGACGAGCCTTTCATCCTCCTTTCAACTCATCGCTTATAAAAAAAGAAAGAAAAGGAAAATCCGCATGGTTGAATCTCCCTTTTGTTTCTTTACATCTCTTCACGTCACTCTGCGCTGTCCGTTTGAGAGAAAAGGAAAAAAGAAATGATTGAGGTGATCGAAATTCCAACCGCGTCCATCACTAGCTCATTCATTCCTCCTTTCCCTCGTTTTATCTCTTCCTAATGAAGAGTCAAAGGGAGAAGAAGAGAAAACAATAGGAGGCTTCTCTGCCACAAAAGAATTGATCTTGAATGAAAAATGTGTCAATTAAGGAGGGAGCGTAGAACCCTGGATGGAAAAATTCAATCAAAATCACGGTAGAGTCTCTCCGACTATATGTATGGGTATTCCCATACCTCGAGTGGGACAGGGCGGAATTGGATTCTTGAACCTGCGGATCTCGAGAGTCGATGAGGCTATAAGTCTTTTTTCTTTATTTTCTCCCTCTCTTCATCTTTCCCTGCCAGGGCCGTCTCGGGAGATAAGGGAAAGAAATGAATGCATTTCTCTCCGGAGACACCAAACGTCAGACGAATTTAAAGGCTAATTAAGGCCGAGTCTTCTCATTTAATGGAATCTCATTAAAAAGGGTCGTGTCGAAGAAGAGGAAAAATGGAAGGAATGTCATATAACAAACGTTTCATTTAACTCTATCCTTCATCTTACACAGGAGAACTCGTCGGAGAAGTATGAAGGAAGATAGGCCGAGGATTCATGTGAGGAATCCATTAAGTGGAAGTGACGACGTCTATTTTGTTCCCATTTGTTCCTTTTCCGTGTACACACGCAACTCCGACTCACTTTATGCTTTTTTCTCAAAATGGGAATATAATAAAGTTTTTTCGGTGAACCAGGTAGCCTCAAATCTCATTTTTTATAATCTAATCGAGCTTGTAATGTATTGATTTCGGCATGAGAGCAGGAACCAATGGTAAAACCGATAGAAAAGTGGTTCACTCTTGATAAATAAAAAATCTATTTCTTATTTAGGTACCAATATTTTTATTTGCAATCTTTGAAGTCTTAAATATTTCTTAAGTTAAACAAACTGTCTCAACTGGTAATTATAATTTTGATACTTATATAATAAAGTTAAAATTTAAAAGAAAAATCGGCTTTCTAATATCTAACTAATAGGAATTTCCAACCACCCAAGTTGAAAAATTCCAATTAAATTTCTCCATTCTCTTAAATGCGCTAAGAGCATTAAAATTGAATAATGTGATTGAAAATTGAGTTTACTTTTCTTCTAAAGCGAACATTTATTTAAAGAGATTCTTCTCTTCATCTTTCTCTTGGCGTCGTCCCCCAGTGAGGCCTTTCACTTTGAGCTTCCTCTTATCTTCTCCGCGCTTTAATTCCCATTCAATGGATTCATTTGTAACATTTACACGGAGTTTCGTCCGCCGACGAAGGGAGGGAAAGTTACCTTAATGAAAATGGGAATTCGGGGCATTAGCAGGAAAGTTGGGGTTGGAAATAAAAAGAGATGCGAATTCAACCTACACGTTATTCCTCTGCTATGAGAGGCCCTCCCAACACAGAGTTCATAGGTAAGGGGAAATCAATAGGAAACTTACTGTCTCGAGGCGAGGTTGGGAAACGGAGATTTTATCGTGATTAAAAAGGAGGATAGGAATTAAATTTCCCCTTCAGTCGCCTCCTGTAATTTGGGTTCGTGAAATTTTCGATTTCCTTTGGTGTCAGGAAATCACAATAACTGTCGCATAAATTGGCCAATAATTCAAGGGCATGATGACCAACTATAAAAATAGGTTCTATTTCCCTTTATGACCTCTTCAAAGATCTCTCTCTTTGGGCTTAAGGGTCGCTGGACCACACGGACGCAACTTCCTCAATTCACTCGCGATACTCTCGGCTTTTATGTTACAAGGGCTCGTATTTCACGCAACGAATATAGGCACACGTTCCATTTCATGCAGATCCGCACAAACACGAGGAAATGGAATCCGAAAGGAAGATAGAAATTCCATTTATACTAAAATATTGCATATTTCCTCTCCTCCTTCACCTTTAACTTGACTCGTAAACCAGGGCCATATCTCCTTTTCAATATCCCCCTCAGCCCGAATAACTTTTTAATATGCAAAATTTCTTCAAATTGAATCAGATTCTCTTTCAAACCCTGTGGAATTCTCAACTTGGCGAGTCAATAATGCAATAAACAATGTACAAAACGACGGCAATGTAAGGTAGGTATTTCATTTGGTGAGCGTATACAAGAACAAGAAGATTTCTGGAGACTCATGGAGAATGGGAGAGAGAGAAAAGGAGACTCTTAAATAACAGCCATTAACTCCTTCCCCGTGAATTGCCATTAATTTACAATGTAGAGAAAGAGCTAATCTTCCCTTGAAACAAAATTACCTTCCGTTCCTTAAATGGCTCTGAGGAGATAAACTAGAGCTGCAATTTTTAAATAAATGTATTTTGAACTATTTGGTAAAAGCCCTTTCTTCGCCCTACATGTGAAAGTCGCAACAAGGAGATTGCATTAATTGGTATTAGCACGCAATGGTCATATCAGTCACATCCTTCTTAAACGTGACTCACCAGACGCCCCGTTGGTTTTAAAGGATAATAAATTACACAAGGACCTTCGGTGCTCACCCGCTTAATTTATAACTTTTCCTTCTTTCCTACGTGTAGATATTTTTAATATATATAATTTTTTTATGAGCTCTTCTCTCACAGTTTCTCACAAGTTTGTATGGATTAAATGATTTACCGTCTCGCCTGTCGTCGGCCGTTCACGCAATAACTGTGAAAATTAGCATTCACATATCAAAAAAAGAATAAAATGCACAAGTAGTTTATGCATTAATTTATTTAAAGTGATAAATAAATACACCATGTTTGGGAAAATAAATTCTGCGCATTAAATTGCAATTTTTCTTATCTTGTCAAGTCAATTGAATATAAATATTTTAACAGTATTAATAAATGTTTAAGATTAAATTTTTGTCCTTGCAGATAGAAAACAAATTCCTAAATTGACGTGACACTGCACAATTTCTTTTTATCCAATTTCGTTTACTATTATTTTATTCATAAGACCAAATTCATTAGTCAGTTGCATAAACTTTTATTAAAAACGATAAAATTCCGCCATGAAACTTTTTTCGGGTCAACATTGCATTACGAAGGCTCGTGAATGTTGAAAAAAAATTAGGATCAATTCCATATGAAAATGGGAAAAAACATTATTACATGAAATTGGAATTGATTTCTAATAAAGTCCTTATTGTAGTACAACAACTCGGATACAATCAAGTATACGCAAGTTGAAAGTGCAATGAATAAAAATGTACATTGGATTTTGTGTGAACGCGGATGTTTGAACATGAACTCATAAATGCATACATTGAGAGCGTATGACAAGGTTCATGTAAATATTCAATAAATTAGAGGATTCTTTGGTGAGTTTATTACGAAGGGCTTATCTTTATTACAAATCAACGGGTCGATATTTGGTGAGGGAATGCGATTTCCTTTTCATTTTTCCTATCTACGATACATTTGACTCATGCCGACGACTAATCAAAATTAAATAGTTTAGCAAGAGGGATGATGAGGTAAATGGGAGGTACATGACAGGAGCTACCGTGTGCGGCTCCTTCACTTTCACACAATTTGCATTGTTATTGTTCCTCCTGAGTAGAATGAAGGGCTGAGGAATCGATCTCGGCTATAACATCTGTTCATTACCGCTCCCGTCCGGGGAGGGAGACATTAATAATCATTCTAGACGGTGATTTATCGGTTAAAGCCTTTATCGACGTCCAAACCACGTTCCTTTAACCACATCTCTAATTATGAACCTGCAGAGAGGAATTAAACTTGGGTTCATCCCGCCTCCAACAACGATTAATTGGTTCATTTGGGATCAATTAATAATTCTCACTTTGGAATAATTAAACAAGTTTATAACATGTTGGCTTGAAGCGATGAACGAATCCTCACCTCCCGGTTCAAAACTTTTGAAAGATGATTGAATGCTTGTTATACAAAACTCCTAAACTAACGCTAATGTAATTTATATTAAATAAGTTAAAGAGACTACAGCGTACTCCCCTTCATGGTGACAGAAATGACAGGATCTTGTAAAGATCGTTCAAGATATCCAACAACCACTTACTGCCCAGACAGCCGGGTAATGGACATGTAAATGAAGGGTGATGGTGGGGTTGGCAGAAAACGATCACTCATCCTATAATTTTCTCTGAGTAAACCACCCTTCATTATCGTATCTAAACTTGAGAGGCCATGTGTAGACATGAACGGTTGGGTCGCTCATCAAACCCGCAATGACTTTCACCCTTCGTGCGTATAGCCCGTGTAGGCCCAACGTTGGTCTGAGGGAGGAAAATGTTTAATGAGGGAAATCAGGCTTTCACTTCGGACGTGACTGCGTGTCTGCGTCCATGGGAGTTGAGAAATTCCCAAGCCGTCGATGCAAACTCTGGATTCCCCACTTAATGAGACCACACATTCATAGTTATGTGTATGTGTAATGCAATTGTAGAAGAGAGTACAAGTGCAATTCGGATGTAATTCCTCTTAATCTATATAATAAGCTAGGGGTGCGTATAGGATGGCTAATTTGAATAGATTGTGAGATATACTATGATAAAGGAGTTGTATAATTCATATAAGTTTGTGCATAATATGTAAAATGGGCTAATATGTTATTCCGTTGGTTGTTGGTACATGTTTGCATTTTACAATGTCCTTTTGAAATCTAATGGGCTTAAATTTTGAAGGAGTTGGAGAACATTCAGTTACATGGGTCAGAGAGGGAATTAATGTCCGTGGTGAAACGGAGAAAGAAATTGAAAATAGGAGTCAGTTGAGTGAGACATGTGAGTTTTGGCCCAGTTGGCCCATTGGGCTCAACTACAAGATTAATTGCTTGTTTGACTCGATTTAAAATAATGAATCGGAGCGGAGGCCTCCTCGTTGTCTACGCCAACTGCATGGGGCTGACAGAATGATTTTTCATTTTCGCACGCCTGCCTCTCCACCCCGATAGTCCAGATTGGGGATTTCACATTTTTTAAACGTCCACTCCTTTCTTTTCCTCCACACGGCATAAGATCATCGCGGATCAAGAAGCCATAAATAAGAAAAGCCTCCAAACACCACCATGGGTCCAACATCTTATAAAAAATGATGGATGGCTAAGGAGTAATTTCCTAATGACGGACTCCAGATGCATTTTGCATACAGATGACTATAAAAAGTGTTCAAATGCAAGGGGAATTTGGTACTTACTTGCAACTTCCAGAGACGCGTTCCGGCTCGTGACTTCCCCAAATTGGTTTTGGGCCACACAGGCATAAACTCCGGCATCATCGTCTTTCCGCACCTGAGAACGGATGAGGAGCTTTAAGAACCCGACTACTTTTCTCCATAATATACATAGCATTATAGGGCCAGACATGGATTGAAAAGAGAAAAGCTCATTTGTTGAGAATGAAGAAGGAAGGACGAAGGGGAGGGTGAGACTCTCGCTTGCAATGTCACCTTGCTCTTCATTAAAATTTCATTTCCGGACGAAGGAGAGAAATGGAGGGAAGAGAATGAGAACATTACACTTCCAAGAGCCTTCGAGTGGCTAATCAATGGTCTACATGTTCTTACATAACATTATCCTTCTCCCCCTCCTCTCTACTTAAAGAAGGGAGAATTGGACACAATGAGGAAAAGAGTAATCTTAATTCCTCAGGCTTCAGACTTTAAACGTCAATGGATTCAGAAGCCTCGGGCGCCACTCTCACACCAATTGAAATCAGAAGTTGATTTGATTTTCTTAATAGTA
The DNA here is from genome assembly GCA_009869795.1 of Neelides sp. FZ-2019. NCBI lineage: Eukaryota > Metazoa > Arthropoda > Collembola > Neelipleona > Neelidae > Neelides > Neelides sp. FZ-2019. The sequence continues at coordinate 29,435 of VJMY01000277.1, forward strand.
TCAACGAGGGCGAGAAATCCTGAACCATGTGAAGCATAAGGAAAATCCTATTTGCATTAACTTCAAATGATTCACGATTCCTCGTTGATTCTCATATATAAGAGAGAAAATGTACAGGGTGAGGAGCTTATGACATGAAATATCTTCTGTATTATGTGCATAAATTGAATCTTAGGGGAAGGGAGGGAGTTGAGGCATAAAATGAATAGGAGGAGGAAATCATGAAATTTCCTTAGGAAAAGGAAAGATGTGATAATATGGAAGAATGTCATTATATAGGAAATTTCCTTTTCATTACATCCTTTAGGTTATTGAGTAATTTTGCAAAAAAAAAGTTTATTGCGACTCACCCTCAAGAAGAAGAGAGATCCGGATGGGAGAACTGTGCGGAGCGACCGTTGCTCGGATTTTTCACTCCGTATCATTTTCCCGTCTCTGAACCAAGTGATTTCCGGTTGCGGATCGCCTTCTGCTCGGCAGTTCAAAGTCACAGGCTCGCTCTTAGGGACGAGGGAGTCGGCAGGATGTTCGACGATCCGCGGTGGCTGCCCGCCCTCACCTACAAAGTCAAACAGAGTTATTATAGCGGATATACTAGGAGGAAAGCGAGAAAAACTCTCTCATTAAGATCAACTTTCTCCATTATCTCCTTCTGTCATTTTGGTCTAGACCAGTCTACACGACATATTGCGAGGAGGAGCCGTCTGTGTCTGCGGGTTTTCTCTAACTTAACTCTTATAATTGGATTTTATTTCGAACATCTTGGCGGAATTTTGGACGAAAAGAATTTTTGAAACTTCTTCCCCTCATTTCCCCGGGAAGGTAGAGATTAGGAAGGCCGCGGTGCGAGGCCGTTGGCCGAAGAATCCTTAAAAACATAAAGTATGCATGAAGGGTACCTCACATGCGTTTGGAATCCCCAAAGTGGCAATTATCCCTCATGTTAATTACGGCCCTCCAGCGCATACACACAGGGACTCCGCTCATACGTAAACCGTCCCCTCCTCCACTCGTATGATTAAAGTAATAAAGGGGGCGGAAGTTTAAAATATTAACTTTTTCATCGGGCGAGCGAAGGAATCTCCGGAATCCCGATTCATTTGTATGGAAGAGGGAAAATCGGGCAGAGACCGAACGTGTCTCTTCTCGAACCCTTCATCAAATATTTTTCATATTATGAGATACGAGAGCGGTTTATCAGATGGATCGGACCAGGATTCGCATCTCTGAGGTTTCAAAATTCCTCGCTCAACTCTCCGAATAAAACTTTCCACTTAGGACTTTGGAGGTGAAGAGTTTCAAAACCTCGGAAATTTCCCGTTCAAAATAACTCTTTATCCCATCTTTAAAGTACAATGTGTTTTTCCAGGCCTTAAGCTCTTATATATACTTCCCTGGCATCCTTATTAAATATTTTATATGCCCTCCGCATGGCATAAGCAAAATATTCTTTATCAAACTTCATCTTCTTATTGTCAGTTATGAAGAATTCCGAGAGAACGGACAATGCTTTCGTAAGATATACAAATATCTATAGCCTCGAGCCATCAAATACTTTCTCTTTGAGATTACAATCTCTTTGAGATTTGGACTCAAATTTGTCAATTTTTATCAGAGAAATACCATCTGGGGATTTGGAAGAGGAGAAGAAACCCACAAAGGAATGTGGAAAGGAATAAAAAAGACAAGATTGAAAAATGGTTTCGCGGAACTCGCGAATTCAATTGTGCTCGCCATGAAGGACAGAGAGCATATGGAAATTCTGTCTCTCATCATCCCTCCCTTCATTTGTCTCAATTTTCTCCAGGAATGAAGAAGGGGACTGGAGAATTACTTTAACGAAGAAGATGCACGAGGAGTCTCAAGCTCTCCTTCAAGCTCCTCTCAGGATAATCATCCAGATTTTTCATCTCTCTCCTCCGAACTTCGTGACACTTCTGAGGGGCTGAGGAATGAAATGTCAGGGGTTGTAAGTGATAAAAAGTGGAAGCTGCTGCTCTTGGTGCCTCTAAAGGCTCCTCTACACTCCAATCCTGCCTGGCCCGATAAATTATGCTGCTCCTCCAGGGTGGAGGAATCCCAAGAATAATATTCCCGACTCCTCACGTAATATTCCTGAAGGGGAGACGAAAGTATCGTTACATCACAAAATCCATACATCTCCCAACGGCTCGTTCTCCCGGCACCCAACGTGTGTCACGTAACCTTCCACCACTTCGGATCAATTTATTATACATGAAAAAGTAGAAATTTTCCATTAATAATATACCATGTTCACCTCCTTCAAATCTCCTCTTATAAGGGCCTATAACGAAGACTAATTTTCTCGTTAATAAAAAATGCAGTGGGATCCATTCCTCAAAATCTCATTCTCCATTCTCTCAAAATGAAAATGGCCTTGAGGTCTTAGGAAAAGAACTCATTATTTTTCTAAAAATCATTCAAGTCCTTTATGAAAGGAAGTAAAAAAAAGTCTTATCGTTTTCACTCAATTAATACTCGACATGCAATGTGTTCTTTAGGTATTCATGAGGTGCAAGATGAGAAAGTGTTAGGGAACACTGTTTCGTAATAAATCCATTATTATACCTATTCCGCTCCTTTGCATACCTTTATATTGTATTGCACAGCATAAAAGACTCATAGCTAAACAGTTTGGAAAACCTTTCTTATTTAATATAATCCATCAGACCCAAGTTTTGACTTGAAATTCCCTATAGGAAAGGGAAAGTTAAACTTCGAGTCCGATTTCCCCCTTCTTGCATAAATACATTTTATTCCCATCAAGGTCCTACAAAGGTGCGGAATCCTTATGAATATATACGGATGCATTACCTCCCTTGTTTAAACTGGCTCTTGGCCCACAGTCATACAATATGTATGTATAAACCTTATTCGGTTGAATATAGGATTGTATACAAAATATGTATACAAAATATGAGCTCGCAACAGAATATCAGAGTAGCCAAGTTTATATTATATCATGGTAAAGGTAGGGAGATTGTAAGTAAATATTGGAGTAGCATATGGAACTTTGCAGATGAAGTTCAAGGCACTCATTCAACCTTCATCGTAAACCATCAAGGTATATTACTATAATACAAAGGGGGAGCCTGCTCGCACACGTAACACACACTCTCACATGTATGTCCCTTTTAATACGATTCTGATTCCCATTTAGATTAGGCTCATTGAGGAGAGGGAGAAGGGGATCTCGCTTGTCTTTGTCTCACTTGTTTAAAGAACACCAGCCTTCATTTCTTCTTGAGGAACTCGAGCTGAAGAAGAGGGATGAGGATAAACTGTTGGTTCGAAGGCTCCTGGCTCTCATAATGGGAATTTGGCATTTTATTTACAAAGAGGCAAAGACACCTAAAATGCTCTTCCTGATTAAAAATTCAAGAAGGAAAAAACTGGGAGGAAAAGATTGGAACTCCTTTCACTCTCTTTGAAACTCAGCTGGGGAAAAGAAAGGCGATTCTGAGCATAAGGAAAAGATCAATTTTCTATTTTTTGGCTCAACGTCAGGACCAAACTGCACACATCTGGGTTTCTCTTTCACTTTCCTTTCTCTTTCATCTTCGTCTTCCTTTCTTATATTATGTCATTCCTCCCCCCAAGAATTATTTTCCTGTACAGTTCGAAATCAAATTGGAATCATTGAAAGAAATTTTTGTTCTTTTGAATGAGATTTAAAAGAGGATATTGGAGGAAATCTCCTTTTCTTTCGACGGAAGTGAAGGAGGGAAATGGGTTCAAAGGAGATGAAGTGCATTTGAAGGGTAAAGCGAGTCTGACAGGTATCTCCTTGCCATTCTTCTTCGAGGGTTATCAAAATTGTCTCTTATTTTCCATGGTTGAGTGGAGCGGATGGTCGTGGTTATCGGCCCTTGAGGAAACTTAACCCTCCAATATTCTAATCTATTATTCTTATCCCTCGGCATGAGATGATAGAGGGAAAGCGAGGATTGCGTTTTACATATTCATGCCTTTCTTGATGACACTTTCTTGGGCGAGTGTCTGGGAAGACTTGGGAGGGTTGTCAGGAAGCTTCTTTAATGGGAAATATGACAAAAACTCGTTATGGGTTGGGAAGGAGATAGTTGGAGAAACCACATGTCAGCCGACCATGGAGAGCATAAAGGAAAGTAATGGTTATAATAAAACCCACCGAGGTGGAAAGCAGAGGATCCCAAAGGTGTCCCTTTCACTATAAACTATATTAGACTCAGGAGTACACGTGTAGCCAGACAGACACACACACACACACACACCTATAATTTATATTTCATCCCTCATGCCCATTCTTACAACATTTTAAAATTGGGATTTGATTTATTTGCAAATCTATAAAGTTATCTCGGAAGGATCCCATTTACCAAAAATTTATAACCATTTAACTACGCATGGTTTTAATGTCGGAAGTTCACGGTGATTTGGTCTTTGAAAAATATTAACTACGTAAACATTTCTACAGAGTGCAGAGATTGTTTACACAAAAAGCTATATTGTTTAACTAATGCTTATTTGTTTATGCAAAACTTGGGCTCGTATTAAACAAGAGAATTCACTTGGGAAGAAAGTTTATCTTTCTCATCATAAGAGAAAGGAGATTTGTGAATTTATTTTTTAGACCGTCAGTGAATTTTTCTTATCAAGATGAAGTGAAAGTGTTTTTTTATTCTATATGAAGCTTTGATGTTGCGAAACAGCCCGAGGCAAAATGTACCATATTTTTTATTTCTTCATCCTCCTTCAAAATCAACTTGAGTCATTTTTGCCACTTTTTGTCTCTCATACTCTCAGAAAGCCGACCCTGTAATTCTCTTAATAGACGGCTTAAAGACAGCGACCGCAAATCATAACTAAATTTCACGATCCTCCTCGCCCCCGAGACATTTCAGCCTTTCAACTAAATTGGTTCGGGTTCTCTTCAAAAGCCTTTTAAGTAATACATCAAGACTTTCATTTATACTTTGACACAATTGCTTTACTCTTTAATAAGTATACAATACATAGTCTTGTAGTCTAAAAACTTTAGTTAAACTAAACTCATTAGTTTATTAATATATCTTACATTCTTACTATCATTCCAAATTTCTTAAAAATTTATTTTAATATTATAAGAGATTAGCTTTTTAATTATTAGTTTTGTATGTTGAATTTTCTAAATGATTATAATATTGTGATACCTATTTGGTTTTTCTATAAAATCGACCAGTATTTTTTGCGAATAAATATATGTGAAGAGTTCATGTTTTTTATAAATGCAAACCCATTAATAGTGGGACATTATTTGTCAAGTCATTTGGAAGTGTAGGCGATGATCCGGATGTAATTGAGAGGAAAAGCAATTACGGTGAAGGGCTCTTTGCGACATGTGAAGTTATGGTCGACCCTTCATTGTGGAAGATAGTGACGGGGGAAGCGACGTAGGGCAACGTTTATCGTCCCTGCCCTTATCTCCAAATGGTTGTGTATTCGACATGGAAGTTTAAATTGGAGCAAAAGCTTTCCCTGTCTCCTCGCTACTTGATGTTATAGCCCTTTTCTCCTGATGAGATGGTCGAAATTCTCCCTTTTGTTCTCTCCGCCTATAAAATACGTGAAAAGAGCCGACACCTTCGAATTCTCATATCGGACGAGAGAGGATTTGAATTCGATCCATGAAGTAAAACCCGAAGAGATCCTCGAGACCCGCACTAGGAAACTTTCTTTACCCAAGGATCTTGAAAATATTTTGGCGAGAAATGCTCCATCCTCTAGTGGAAAGTAAACTGGGAATTGGAGAATATGAAGGCCCTTCAGATCCTCTTCCATCGGACGGACGTGGATCGATACACGAACTGCCCGATGGCTACTCAGCGACCGACTTGGAAATCCTCATTTACCACCCAGATGATCCCACCGAGTCTTTCGCACATTAATTTTATTTTTTTGCCACTCTGCTCAAATCTTCATCTCCCACTTCATTTTTCTTTACATGAAAAATGTGAACGTCAGGAGGAAATATTGCCAAAATCCGAGATTATGGGAAATACATACATTTATTTTTTCCTCCTTATGCCATTTCCTCACGTGGATTGAGAAGCGGCTCAGCTGGTGGGGAGCTTCAGGTGAAAGTTCCATCATTGGCCCAAATGGCCACATTCCTCACTCTTATGGACGATAAAGTCTTTTAATGTTCCGGCCCTTCAACATTTCTCTCCTCCTCCCGCGCCTCTTCATTTGCATGAAATTTAAAGGCGGGCTTTATTGGAAATTTCCCTATACACATTCGATCCATCCATGTGCGGATCCCATATTCGCGTCTTTGTAAATAAGAAATGTCAAAGTTTTATCTCAACTTACGGCTTCGTACAATTTTTGGATCCTTTATGACTCCACATCATTTTCTCATAATAAAGGAAGACGAGGGAAGGAGGAGGGAAATGGGAATTTATACGACATATGGATATGGAAATTTATGAAGATTCCTCCTGAAACTGTGTTAGTGCGAGAAAAATTAGAGATTTAATCTTAACCGAACACGTGTAGGGTCTTGAGAGAGTAAAAAGAAATTTAAAATCTCAAGTTGTTTTACTTTAATGTTGACCCTCTTGGGATCCTTTTTGATTACCGCAAAGTCTCAAGGAGGTGAGAGGATGACTCAACCAATATTTGAGACTTCGTTTTAAATAAACAAAAATGGTTCAAATTTTAATGATTTACCATTATTAAAAACAGTAGTGGCGGGCTTAATGCATATTCATTTATTGGCCCCTCAAAAGCCTCTAAAGCCCAAGTCCTTCTGTCTTTCGTCCCTCAAGTTTAATAAACGTGGAAAGTTTTGAAGGCAAGCGAGGCAAACAAACGACTGTTGACAATTCCTCTATCTATAGACATTTAAGCCTTGATGGCCCTAAGACCATCTTAATGTATAAGAACACAAGAGGAAATTGAAGAGAAGAACAAAGAAGCATTTAATACATGCATGACAGGAAAGGTCCATTGGGCCTTGCGAGTCTCATAGGCTAAGAGGAGTTTTAGAGTCAGAGTGAATCCTTCAAAGTTTCCAAGCTGAGGACAGATAAAATAATTATTTGAATTTCCTTATTTCCACGTAGGAGCGAGATCAATGTTTGAAGATCATTAACCGAAAAGTTGGTTGGGGCGAAGAGCCGGTCTTCTCCCCCTCATACAAAGAGCAAATAGAAGAAGACACAGAAGGGGGAAACTGGACGTGTGATTCTCTCAACTTCTTTATGGGAGCTTTATACACAAAGTTTGGCCATGGAAGGCTGAAGCTTCGAATATGAAGAGAAGGAAGAGGCCCAATATCGTAAGCATGAATTGTACGTAAATAAGTTGGAAAATATCAAATTTTAAATTTAACGAGGAACGTCTCGTATATCAAATCAAGCTAGTTATTTACAACTATCATTTCCTGGGCTCTCGTGCTGGAAATGAGGATCAATACGGGAACAATTGCTCTTCAAGCTCTGGAAATGCTGAGCGAGGGGAGGAACATAAGAGGAAAAGGCTGGAAGTGATTGACAGTCAAGGAGGAAGTTGAGGGAGAAGGATGAGAACTTCCATTTAATAAAGTAGAATGTGAACTTGAAAGTATAAAGTTGGAGTTTCTCGGGATCTTTTCTGAGGAGCAAAGCGAGAGCGTAAGTGGGAATGACAAGGGTGGGTAAAAAAGAAAAGTTTTATCCCAAGGAAGTTGAAATTGTTTGACCGAAGATTAGGAAGGAAACCGGAGCTTCCTTATTACGTCACCGCGTGCCTAGCTGACTTGGGAAAAATGCTCAAGTTCGAACCACTTGAAATCATCTTTAACTCTCATGGTGGGATTGTGCGTTGCAAATGTCTTGCATTATTGTGTTCTGGGTCATCAAACAACAAGAGGGAATAAATAGGAGGTGGCTCGAACCAAGACGGAGATTAATGGCTTCACTGCTACTACCAAGGCTCAAAAATTTAGAAGTTGAAATCGAGAATGGGACGATTCGTGTCCTCAACCCGGCATTCCGCTCTTTCTCCCCCTCGTCTCTTCATTTCCCCTTGTTAGGGCGTGCGGCTCTCAATCTTGCACAAATAAACGCTACCTGCCTCCACACCCTTGTAAATTAACCCAAGCTACCTTCACTCCCCCAACCTAACTTATAGATGCTAATAAAGGAATAATGCTCCACGAGCCAGGCCATAACAAACTTTTGAATGGAGAATAGGGTTCTTTCGAATTTATTTAAACCACACCAAAAAACCAATTTAACCCGTGATAAGTCAACAAAAGCTAAATACACTATAGGTAATCTAGTTTTATTTTTAAATTCTCCACATTGATTCAGCGAAAACTATTGTTTAAATTTTATATTAATAAAAAATCTGATAAATAAAATTTTAATAGTTTGACGTTAATATAAATCTACTACATACCGAATAAGTATTAGAATTGAACTTTTATTTAAATGTAAGTGAACATTTAATAGAATAAATCAATATCTTCCATTTGATATGATCCTCACTTTATTCAATTGAGAGTAGAATCTTAAGACCAACTTTATAAAGAATAACTTTCATGGGGATTTTATTTGAAAAGTATTAATCCTTTGAAAAAGAGTAAATTGATGTTACTCTAAAAGTAGTATATAAGTCTCTTCTTCACTCTTTTTACAAACTTTGATAAGTTTTTTTAAAGAGTGAAAGTTTTTTCTATTAATTCTACTTGAGAATAAAATATCAAGTCCTAATAGCATTAAATTATCTAAATGCTCTTACTTAGAAAATCCCCAATTTAAAAGCAATGGACTACGACTCAAAGTGAAAGTTCCACTTGATAGTGAATTCCATTTGAAAGTTATTTTATAAGTAATGTGAAGCATCAAAAAAGAACAAGCTTAACCAATTCATTAACAGTAACATTGTGGAATTCATTAGCTCAAACGACGACGTTCCTTAGCATGAATTTACGAGCATTGAAAAGGCAGAATAAAAAGTGAAAGGAGCAACAAGAGAGTCAAAGAAGGATTTGATTATTAAAAAGACCCGCCGCTGAGAAGTTGAGTGAAAGTGGAATAGCATTGATTTAAGGAGAAAGGAGCAATTTGGTAAAAGCTCGGGAGCCTGCTTACATAATAATCATAAGTATAAGTGGGAGAGAAAGGGGAGAATAAAAATTAAGAAAAAGGGTCGGAGAAGAACAATGTGTACTCAATTCCTCCTCGAGTTGATTGGGAAGGAAAAGGGAGGGGGCGAGGAAGATGATGAAAGGCCTTTCTTTCTCTCTCGACGCTCCTTCTTGTCGGCGAGGTTCATTCCGTTTGTTTTCTTTCCGTTTCCCTACAACTCTCATTCTACAATCTTCTTCACTGCCGGCCCTTCTCATCTCCTCCAACCGGAAAAATATGAGTAGGAAAACATGACACATTCCTCCTTTATGTAAAGTACAGAAGAACACTCTCGCAACAAGACGCGCTTCAAAAACGACATCACGACCGTGTATCCATATCTTACGCATACACACACTCATGCATATCGACTCAACTTGCATTCCTATACATCCGAATTTCTTTATATTATATATGTACCTCCTTAATATGATGTATTTTTAGGGTATGAGAACGCGACTGGGAAAAGAACATCATACTTATAATCTATACTATTTATGTATACAAAAAATATATACATAGGAAAATCATGCATTGTATTTGTTACGACCAAGTCCTTCTCCTTAGTTTTAAAGGTAAACCAGGAAAGGTTATGAATTCCAAAGAGCTCAATACCCCAACTCATCTCATAACTCTTTCATTCCATTGAAGGAGATGAAGAAACATGCATGTATTCACCATAGCCCATCTATACAAATAACACACATCCAATCTCCAAGAGCCCTTTAAAAAGATCGAGGAAGGAAAAAGTGAGTTTGCAAAAATAGACTTTTGAGATTCTATAGGGTATATGACGAATCCCCCACAAATCCACTTACATCCTAACTCACTTACTCCCCTTCTTGATTTTACACATTTCCTCTCTCTCCTCTTGAGTAATCAAATTCCGTAAATCCGGGTTGGGGAGGAATCCCTTCTAGTTTAAAGAGGGCTTCTTCCTTCAGCTCTCTTAACTCTCATATTTGTCGAGTCTAATTTGGCAAACTGTGGGAGGAAATCGAGGAGTTGATCTCGTAAAAATATGAGATGAAAAGTGAACAGAATGATTTCATTAGTCACGATGAGGATGATATTCAAGATGGGTCACATCACACCGAACCAATTTGGAAGCTCAAACATTCAAATTATTGCTTTACGTTTTTCGTCACGAAGGCGTAGACGCCCTTCATCATCCACAAAGCGGAGGAAAAAAGAGAAGAAAGATCATTTTGGCATTTTTACAACGAACGCTTCCCATGTGCCGCTCCGCTTCGCTCGCTCTTACCAACCAAGAGGGAACGGAAGATAAAGGAAGTTATTCATAAGAAAACTCGGATCCCACGACTAATTCTTTACGTCTGTTTTTCCAAAGGGCCGAAGTCAAGGTGGAGAGAGAAAAAAGACGTTCAATTTTCCAAACTCCTTTCGGTACCATATAATTAAAGAGCTATTCATTACCCTAATGCGCTTCGCCATGGCAATAAAAATTCTTGGACAGAATCGGAACTCTGGTTGATCCTCTTGAGAAGGAAACACAATGGAGAAGACTTGAGGATTCAATAATAATTTCCCCATTCCCATTGAAAAACCCTATGCTTATTCAGCTGAGGGCCCTTCGTTCTTGGATCTCTTAAAGGAGAAAAAATAATTATGACGAAGGTCTTCGGCCTCAAAGCCGCTGAGAATAAATACCATGTTTATCCTCGTAATAGTAGGCTTGATAACATAATCCTCTTTCTCTCCCTCTTCCTTCTTCTAAAGAGTGAGCAAAGGATGTTCCTGCGTAGGAAGGATTCATGAGTACAAGGAGAGGATGCCTGTTCTACATTAACATAATTAGCAGTTTTGACAAATTATTTCCATCTTTTCCCCTCAGCCTTTTTAAGTCGAAGCTTGTAATAGAACCCACTGTGTGTAAACTTCCTATGCCAAAGGAAGCTCCCTGCTTGAGCTCATCTTAATAATACCCCTTTTAACCCTCCGGCCCCTACTTCACAAATTAAAAGGTTCTCCACATTTGAACAATAATAAACATAAGGAAAATACATTTATGACATGCCGTTTTTAATTGTTAAAATATTTTTAAAGATTAATTTTAGAAAATGTATAAAGTTTAATATTTTAATGTCTTAAATATAAATTGTTTCCAATCTAAATAGTTATCAACTTTTAAACTCATTATTTTTATAGTTAAATATATTTTGGGTAGTGTATGTAAATTACAATTTATTTCCAAACTCCAAAGTATGACACTATACAGTAAATTGTAGTGTTCTAAATTCCTATCTTGTTTTTTGAAGTGTAAATATTCAATGGGAATATGTTTCTCTTCAATAAGAAAATTTATTATGCATAGAATATTTCAGCGAGAGACGAAATGGAGTGAATTTTGACCTAGTAGTCGCTAGAATGAAAGGATAAATATTTAAAAAGTATTTAAATTTATAGAAGACCTCAAATAGACCCAAGCTCTCAAACTCCGCCAAATCAAATGGGCGAGGAAGTTTGACTCCATAAGAATGGAAATTGAGTCCCATCAACCATAAAGACTCAAAAGGGAACTTTATTTTTACAGAGAAAGTGAAAGAGAAAGAAGGAAGAATCAATAAATCAAAATTCAATTCTGCTGAGAGGTTCGTTAAATTATGAAGCAAATGAGGATTCGGAATAACATTTCGAAGCATTGTTTGAAGCCTCTGATGAAGGTGGATGAGATGGATGTTGAAGGCCGCTGGCCCCATTTCCTCAACATTTCCTCACCCGATCTCATCCACTTCCGAAGCTAATGGGATCCTCCAATAAAATTTTTCCGGGTAAATAAGTGTGATTTAAGTCAGCATTTGGGAACTCGAGGGAGCTCATTGGATGTCACAAGCCATTCGGATCTCTTCGGATGAGCGAGAAATTCTCTTGGAGTAAATTTACTTTTAACTATAAATAAACATTTTTATTAAACTTCCCCATCAACTTGGCTTCCCAACGACTCATCGGGTCCAAGAGGAAGAAGGCGGAAGATGAGGAATAATCATTCTCAACCTCTTCATGTCCATTCATGTGTAAAGAAGGCATTAAAGTAATGCATGGGAATTTTTTACCCGCTACTGGAAAACATGACGAAGGGGAAGACAAAGTGAAGGAAAAGATAGGGAGCAGGGAGCGTCTTCTCTATGAATTAATACCTCATCATAAAATTCCTTTAAGAGAATGGAGTTTAAATTCCCTTTAAATTTCCTCATTTCCAAATTTACGCAGCATGAGGAGAGGAAAGGTTCATAGACAAAGAAGGATTAGACTAATAAGAAAATTAATCTTGGAGGGCCCAACACACAGATTCTATTTTTCTCACGATATTTTTCGCTTCACTGCTCCTTCCATCCTCTCCATTCTCTTCGACTTTTACCCTTTCCCTTTCTTTATATTAACTTTCATTTTCTATATAGTACGTAATTCAATCTCGCCAGGATTCTGCAAATTACATTTTTACGAATTCCCATATTTAAACTTAAATTCACCATGCTTCGTCAGAGCATAGTCAGCTTTTAAACTATAAAAGTACGAGTGTTTAATAAAGAAGAAATCGAAAGTTCTTTTCTTTGTGTATTCAAAGAAAATCCTCTTAAGCATTTCTCATATTAAATTTAAATTGATTACAAGGAAAGAATTAATTGTAAGCTCCTTCTTCCACTCGGGACTTTTGAACCTCATTAGGACAGGCGAGGGAGCTTGAAGGCTTGCATTTACAATTTAGATGATGTTATTCTTGAGGGCTTTTGAGGGTGAAAGGAACAAGAATACTGCATCAAGTAATTTAATAAATACTCCAAGGGGTGAAACCTCCAGAATGTGAATAAGGGATCTATGTATATTGTAAATACGTACAGAGTATTACAGACACTTCCAAGATATATACCTACTAGTAAATGGAGTGTTCCACTGTACGTGAAAATATAACAGACCACTTATAAATAAAATAGTTTATATAAGTTGTAAATTTGTTTATAGTTTAAGTATATCGGGGAAGGTAATTGAGAATCCACAAGTTAGAAAGAGCCAACGAACTTCGTCGAGGCAATTCCTACTTAACGATTTCAAATAAAAAACGAAATGAAGAGTCAAAGGGAGAGGAATGAAGATGAGAAGAGCCGAAAAAGTGAATGGGTTCCCTTGTGTGACACTCGAAAAGCTAATATTGATAAGCGAAATATTGAGAAGAAAATAGCGTCAGATTCCCTCCGCCTCCTTCACTATTTGCCGAAATCCCCACTTATTTCACTGCGGGGCTCAAAGGACGACGAGGACGCGACGCTTGTGTACTTTAATTCTCTTACACTTGAAAACCTTTCCCTCGACCCAACCAGCAGCTCCCTTCTAATTAAATGCGAAAACTAAACAATCCTCCTCAACAAATCTCTATTTACGACCCAATAGACAAAAAGGAATTGAGAAACGAATCCCGCGTTTGTGTATGTTTTGATCTCTCTGTATATGACTGGTCATAATAATCATCTACTCGGCAGAGAAGAACCCCGGCTTTATTCATATTCAGAGAACCGCGTGGAAAATAATAAGAGGTATATAATGTAATGAATGTTGACTTTGAGCAAAAAGCTTTTACTCATCATCTCCGTCTCTCTTTCAACACGTCGTTGACGTTATATACAACTGAGAGCCAAGAGGAATGACTCCAACTCTTGAGTCTCTCTCATATAATAAACAATAGAGTTTCATCACTGCCGTGCATGGCTATCATATCATCCGTGTCATCCTTTTCCAATTTCCCTAATTCGCTAATAATTCCCTGAGAGCTTGAGTCAAAGGGCAAAGCAAATGAAATTAAAAGAGAAGAGGACAAACATTCAATTAGTCTTGATTAACCCAGATTTCCAATTTAACTGAATGGACCAAAAAATGAGATTTCTTAGGATTAATCTCAGAGCTTACCGTTAAAACAAATGAGCTGCTTGGATGATTAATTAATTAAGGTTAATAGTTATCCTTTGAGATGAGAATGAGATTTCATATGATGCGACATTTTCTTGTAGAGATCCACAAGGAACGGCCATAATGTCCAAGCACTACCTAACTATCGTATAATAAACATTGAAATAATCCTTGTTTCCTATAGCTCATTGTCATTTCTCAGAGTGCTCTCGCATACATCTCTGAGAGATAAGGGAATGAATCTTTTAATCCAGTACTAAGGGATTGGGTTTGCTCTTGGAAGGAAGAGAGGGTAAGAGGTGAACATTAAGAAGGGGAAGAGATTGACTTTTGCGTTAATTTAGTGGGAAGAAGCTCTTGGGGGTCGTGGAACCCGCCCATTTAAGTCTATTTCATCTACGGAAACCACAGTTTGGGTCTAATCACAATGCACGCTTTGATCTTCCCCCTTTCACACGAAGGAACACGAGAGAAAAAATCCATATGAGATACTAAACATGCTTCCATACTCTTTAACATAAACCTCGGAAGCTCGAGTTTTAATACGAGGCATAAGGGAGCAAGTTGGAATTCTAATTCTCATTTCCCGTATCACCATATGCATTATGATGATTTGAAAAAACTAAAAGCGGGCATCATCACCTTGAAACCCAAAAGACTCTCCTCATGCCATCACATTTGGTTAATTAACCCCAATTTGAATAATCGATGAAGATATGAGAAAGACGTGAACCCGTTGAGATCCTCTTCTTTTAACGTCTCTGTGCGGAGGGATATTTTAAAAGTTTGGGCACTTCGACTCTTAATGTGGCAGACGAGGCTGAGCTCGACTTAATCCCACCGATCCAAGAGGAGCAAGAGCGGAAAGTGGCGTAATCCGATTCTCAGAATTTATACCTGACATGTCGAGGGGGAAAACTTCCGCTTTCCGTGAGTATAAATTTCACGAGGAGCTTACACTATGTACAAGGGCGAAAATAGCAATATTTTCCTCCTTCCCCATAAATTCCCCTTTGAGAGGCTGTGATTATTTTGCAAAATCTAATTTCACATAAATATAATATATACATAAACTCTGGGAGTCTAAAGGTTGACGAAGAGGAAGGAAATCGAATTTCCGAACAAAGAACTCTTCAAACCCAAGAGGAGGAGACGTGTATGAATAATGACGATAAAGTCTCGTATAAATGTGCTTGACGTCAAATCCCTTTTCTACCATTTCGGAATTCACTGGGGGTGTCCCTTTAGAAAGGTAAAACAAAGGGTGGTGGGGGCGAGTGAAAGCCATTCTACTATTTTGCCGGACAATAGGGAGGAGATGAAGTGAGAGAGGGACGACGGAGCTCATCTCGGCCCAACTCCGAGCAAAGACAAATGGACCATTGGGTCGTAATGAATGGGAGGATCCAAAGGCGTCGTAAGGACAGGAGGCGAACAATAATCTGAAGAGAGCGATGAGGAAACTCATAAAGGGACCAGCCCAAGAAATCTCCCCCAATTCCCCCATTTGATGAATGATTTCGTTTCTTTTCTCGGTGAATTGGACGAGTCGGAGTTCTCCTAAATACTATATTTTGGCTATATACTCCACCTTCATCCTTCAGAATCCTAAATAATATAACAGCACCATATAGGAGCATTCCTCATCCTCCATTCATTTCGACCGATAATTGCCCATTGAGACAATGGAGCCATAAGCTACGGATGACACTCTCGTCCTTGTTCATTTATTTCGTCCCTGTGAGGAAAACTTCCTAGCAGTGGTATTTTATATAAAACATTACTATTATATGATTTCATTTCCCTCACTCTCCCTCATTCTTCTATTTCCTGAAAGAGGGGAATTTCTGATGTTCCTTTTACTTGGAGGGATTGCTAAGCTTTGACTCCAAAGATTGTCTTCTCAAATGATCAAAGGTTGCTTTCTTCTCTCCTATTACATTACACGCACCGAGAGCTGGAATAATGAGGAAAAGTCTTTTGTTCGAGTTTAATTACCTGGACTCCCGAGGAGGGCTACGGCGAGAAGGAGGAAGAAAACCATGTTGACTTCCAAAGTTAGGATTTACAATTTCGTCTTCGCTCCATCAGTGGGGTATTCGGAAGGCGGCCAGTTGGTCGATTCACGCATAAACGCAGAAAACGTCTTTTGATGCTCTCCAGTTGAGAATCGAAGAATTCTTGGCCGTTCCTTTGAAAAAGAAGAAACAAGTGAATGTTTTCTCACCAGAATTCCAAACTTGGTGGGCCTTATATCTAGATTACATTCTACACCTCTATAAACATATTACGTAATATTAAATAGCTCCTATTCGCCTTCATGTCCATATTACCCTACTTCCTCTATGACCATACGAGGAACCGAGGTCGAATTTCGTACTATGTATGCATTATAAGATTCTTTCTATATGCCTCTTAGTGGTAATACCTTTAGTGGGGGAGTCTATTTGAAAGAAGCAATAAGCGACCGAAGAGATGAAACGAGGGGAGCCGCAAAAAAAATTCGCACATTAAACCTCGAGTGCTAAAAGGGAGGATATAGGAGAAAAGTTCAGCAAGTACAATGATGTTTCGAAGTCTTCTTTGCTCAGACGCCTTCGCCTCGTCGTCAAATTGAAGTGAATCACTCGAGTGAAGCTCATAAGGACAAATAGCTCCTGTTGATGAGTGAAAATATGTTCTTAACTATGAAGTCAGACTCGATTCCTACTTTAGGGCTTCTGTCACTTCACTTCCGAGGAAGTATATTATTCACCGCTTCCAGCTGCTCCTCTTTTAATTCTTCGATGACAGAAGTGGGGAGTTTAATTGGTGAGGCAAATGGGAAATTCTTCTTAAACAATTCTTTGTTTTGTCTTTTTTACTTTTCCGGGACAATGTGCCTTCATTTATTTCCGTCACACATCGAGTCGTTGATAGTGCCAAGACGTTGTAAAAGACGAAAAATTAATTTCTTACCTATTTTTAAAACTTTATGACCAATTTTCTCCAGTTTAATACGAATTCCTCTTTTTGGGACATCTACACTCCGCACTTTAAATTTAACGTGTCTCCTTTAGGCTCCTCTAACAAAATTATATATATTCCCTTTCGTTTCTTCCGCTCAAGTCTACTTCATTTAAATATAAGTATATTTAAGAATGTAAAAAACCACATTTTCGTTTTGCAGTCGTCTAAATAAGTAATTTTAGCAAGCACAAGCAAGCCACGACAGGAAATATAGAAAGAAAAGAATGTAAATTCAAATGACCCTATGGAATGGTTTTTATTAGTATGTACAAAGTTTAATGATAAGACTCTGATAAGGTAAACAAAAGAACTCGAGAAACAATTCGCGTGCCAGATGGATTTGGACGGAATCAACTCCATTGGCGACTTGTATGGTTAAGGAGTTAACGAAGTCGTGAAGGGAGGGAATTGGAGCGTATCTTATCTCCATCTCTGATTTATCCTCCCTTGTGCGTGCTGTCAACGTAAATCTCAATGGTGAGTTACATGAAGGCGTCTCTTAACCAAAGCCAACTGACATTGACGGAGAAGAGTCAAGGGAAGGGAAGATGACGGAGGTCAGTGAGTGAAATTTACAAACCTAGAGAGTCGAGAGATGAGAAGAGGAGCTGAGCAGGTGATGTTGAAAAGGCGCGTCTGATTTCACAATATTCAATTACACACCACACACTCTGGAGTTTCGCTTTTCTCGCCCAGGAAGTCTGTCAAGAGGGAGAAGCAGCTTAACGTTCGTGACGAATTCCGACAACTGTAATTGTTTACTCGCAATTCTTCCTTGCGGCCGAAAATGGGACTTTGAATATTAAGTGGCTTTCCAATCCTCGATGAACCGATGAGAGATGTTCTTTTCAAATCCTCAATTTACTCAGGATGATGATAGACAAAAAGCAACATGGGGAAGACAGGAAAGTTCTTTTTCCACTTATGTCAACGTCCAACTTCAACAGTTTGAGTTTTAAGTTAGAAAACACATTTACATTGTTTTAAATGAACAAATCACATTTCTCACTAGTCCATTAAGTGCTCGTTTAATTCCAATGTTTTTGAAACTACAACCGAGTCAATTATCCGCTCTTTACAACTTAATGCTCCGCTCTCCGCTTGGCTTAATTGAATCGTGTGTTAATAAATAGAGTCAAAATAGGAGAGTTAAATAAGCTACAAAGTTGTTATTCTTATGTAATATGAGGAATGGAGGGGATTAAAATTCAAAGAGCGTTCCTCATGTCTCTCACTCGAGTGGGTCTAATAAGAGAGATGTCAATTATCAAAGGCTTTTCATATAATCTTTCTAGAACCACCACGAAGAATCTCAAGTGGCGGCGGTGGAAGAGGTGAGGGTTATTTGACGTTGAAAGGTTGAAGGGAAATGAGGTGAAGTCCCTCGCACCTTGGAAAGCAATGAACCTTTTGAGTGTCTCACCCCTTCTTTCTTAAAGGTCTCCGTGTTTTTTTCCTCCTCTCTCGTCGGCACCTTTGACTACACTTTTAATTTCACCTTATTACGCTCCACAATTATAAATCACTTCTCACTTTTTTCCCATAAAGTTTTATTAGTAGGGGAGATGAACAAAGGGAGACTTGGTGTAATTTTTAAGGGGTCCAATGTGTGTAAAAAGATGAAAAGAAGAATGTTTGTATGGGCGTTATTGTAATAATTTTCCACAAAGAGGAGTATCGGAGCGAGTTCGGCCGGCACGATGGTCCTTCCTTTACCTCTCCGTCCCGATTGCCTTCCTTCGTTGGGATCAACTCGTATTTGGAGGGAGCCGCAGTGAACGGGACGCCATGCGTATGAGTCCCACACACTTCAGCTCCCTATACCTTGGACTTGCTATGCCCCTCCGGTGAAGCACCCAAAGTCTAATCCACTCTAATCCACCAGACTCGAGAGAAATATTTAGAGAATTCACCCACCTTTTACTATTACAAGAGATCTCTCCCCATTATTACCAACACGGAAGGGAAATGTGTGTAAAAGCTTAGGAGTTTAAATTAATAGTTGAGGGAAATCTCCGTATCTATTCTCTCTAATATCCATTTTATTCCCCAACTTTCTACCATTGGAAGAGGAAAAACACTTTTTCTTTTTACGCCTAAAGGACTCATTCTCCGAGAATATTCATTATGATAGGAGAATAAAAGGGATTAACGCTCCAACTTGATGATGATGGGAATTCGCTATAAATTGAAAAAGAAGGGCAATTAACCTACACCTCCTAATTCCCCCGCTACCATTTTGATGATAAAATGTGTGTAAATAGGAAAAGCTCGGAATGAGTCTCCTCCTGGCTAATCATCCTGAGGAGAGTTAACGACGGATTGGCCAAAACCGTTCACGCAATTTGTTCCATAATTGCCCCTTTGCACCATAATAATTTACTCTTATTCCTGTTAATAGATAAACGGAGAGACGGAACAAGGTTTAAATGGAGAGAATGTGGGTAAAATTAAATTTTGGAAACGATAAGGAATAAATATTCTGAACATGAACATTCGAAATGCTTGTAACGATATATACAAAAATGTGTATCGAGGAGGTTAAATACCTTTTATAGACATCATAACTGCTCATAATATAAACTGTATATGAGAATACCCATGTGGTTGGGAAATAGGCCGAGTTCATTGAAGGAGTCACCGTCGTCGTCCTGTACCATGTATGCATATCATAGTAATTCGGAGCTAATAGTTTAACTATTTGCTAAATGTGGAGGAGGTTTTCGTGGGGAATGGGCTTGCCTTTCATTCAGCTTGTCATGAAACCCCCTCCGAGCCAAAGGGAATGAGGGATTTAAATGGGTATATCTGATTGAAAATTTGCAAAAGTCAGGCGAGGGTTCCTTCAGATTGGCATGTTGGTGGGGAATAATAAGGGAAGTAATGAATCCGTTTATGTCTTCTTACGCTGTCGTTATGAGCGGAAAATGAATGTTTAGTGTAGCTGATGGCTCGACGGATAAATAAGGGGGAAGATGGGGATTTTGGTCTTTAAAAGAACTCAACTACTAGTACAAACACATTATTCCCATACATGAATACACCCATCATCTTTTCAGATGTAGGTTTCCTTTTAACCACACTGTTTTTCTCTTTCGTATTTATCATGGTGTGAGTATATTTTTGTCAAATGCAAGTATCTGTAATAAAATAATCCATGGTACATCCTGGATTTGATGGGAGTTGATGTCTCCTGAACTCTCTCGACATTTCGCGATTCTTAGTGGCATAAAACAGAATCTCCGTGAGAGTTCTCCTCGTATGTTCCCAAGTAATGGGACGGCTCAACATGGACCAAATCAGCATATGAGCGTGGCGTTTTGCCCTCGTTTGACCTCAGTATGGTCTTTTTGGTCCTGAAAGAGGTCAAAGTGGGCATTAAGGGAGGTTGAGGTTGAGGAAAAAAGCATGCGTTGAAGTTTTCCAACAATCTTCCTCAACTTCACTTTTAAGAGAAGACATGAAAATGCAAACGAGGAAGGAGAGGATCTCGAGAGAAAGAGGGGAAAGAACTGGGATTGAACTCAAATCGTTGGACTTGATGGTTCAAAAAAGAAACTCAACGATCGACGAGGGAGCTTTGACTTCCTCCTTAATGAAATTTAAGAAAAGGGCTTCAACTTGATTATCTCAGATTTGGATTTATCCCCTGGAAATGCTCCTACTTTGCATACAATTTTCTCCTCTCTGTCCTCATCCTTGGGAAGATGAGAAGATGAGCCGAGAGGCACGGAGGTATTTTCTAAAGATTTTTTTCTTATCAAACCAGTAAAACTGCTTTTACATTAAATCTCCCATTTATACCTTGGGCCTAATGAGGAAAGTCCAAAGGTGCTTGGCACTCGAGGGTTTCAGCACCCTTAAATCTCATCACCATTTACCGCCTATGAGTAATGGACGGAATGAACAGGTGGCCTGTGAAAAATAAAAGAGTCAAAAAGATGCTCAGAATATACCAACCATTGACCCTACACACACCGCAGAATATTTTTCCTTTTGGTCTCCAGACCTATCGAACCGTTTAAATTTTCTCTCAAAAGCCCTTCAACTCTTTATTGCCCATTTGAAGGAATTAAATGCATGTGTAAGAGGTGTTCCGCGTATTTAATATTTTATACAATATATAAGACTCGGATCTCTTTTTTCCTAATGGGCCGACTTGAACCCTTCGCCCCTTACGTTCGATTTATGACCCAGGGAGTCAGAGTGAGTCGAATAGCTCGTAGTTGAGTCCGGAGTCGTGAAATATTTTATAGGAGTCTTTCCCTTTTTTCCCTTGAACCTCCACCAACTCCAGAGTCCACACATGTGAGTGTTTGTGAGGTAGGAGGAATTGCATTAGTTGAGGTTTCTTTTTCCCACCTCCAAACACTCACACCGAGGTGAAGTGGGTTGAATGGAAAGTGGAAGCGCGTATTTATTTTCCTTTCCCATTGTCACTCCGAATGAATGTTCGGAACAGGAATGAGAAGTGGTGGTGGACACTGGGCGGATGGAGTTCCTCTGCACTCTGCTCAATCATGTATAATAGACTCAGCTCGTCCCTCTCCTCTTGGGATCAAAGCAGGGAAAACATCTGGAGGCTTTTCTAATGGTGTTTAAAGGGCCCCCCTGTTCCTTTCTCTCGCCTTGTTAATACACGGTTCCCTTTGGTGCCTTTCCCATTCTCTGTGTTACGCATTAGGGGTATTAAGCGAAGGGCACAAATCACCGGGCAACAAGCCACTTTGCCCACCTCACTCCACTGAACCTTTTCAGACGCCACCCGAGTCCTCAACTATTTATGTATGAGTGTTTTGTTGTCGTCCTCAATGGAAATGTCTTAAGGAAAGATGAACGAGAATTTCTTGTCTATCTGTGCATTAGTACAATACATGAGACGCAACAGGAATACTCTGTATAAATACCTTCTTGAATCAATATTTTCTTTAAATTAGTAAGAAAATTCTCTCATATGAAACACGAGTTAAATTCCTTGAGGTGTATTTTTAACCTAGTATCTCCAGGTATGAAGAGGAAAAATACAATGAGGGAAGTTGGTCTTTTCGGTGTGTATCTAATTTTAAGTTTTTAGCTTTGCAAACAAAATGCTTCTTCGAACTTGTGCGTAAAAGTAAATAAGAAGCTCCGTACTTTGTCTTTCACATGAAATCTGACGTCGTTTATTACACATAAAAAAGGGAACATAGACACAACATTGTGAGTTTAGGGTTCATTGCTATTAAAGGACGGGCTGGTTGTAAATAGTAGGAATACAGATGAGAAAGAATAAAATGCTCAAAGTACTAGTAGTGATGATACGGTCGGAGATGGAGAGATGAGAGGCACTTAAAAAGAGAAGAATCGTTTTAAAAGAAATTTCCCTCATACGCATTTACAAGTTTTGAAATCAATGGACGGTGAAGAGTGTATTTAACTCAGGGTCTCCCATTCCTCGGAACCAGTGGAGGAAGAAGAAGAAAAGAATTTTCCTCTTCTTTTTGCCCTCCAAAGATCCACACTGGGCTGGGCATTTAATATTTGTGAATGGGGACATTTATGAGCAATATCCCATCGGTAGGGAATGATCGGAGTCTTCTACAATGACTTCACCAAATGAATTGATGTCTTTCCACTCGGGAGTTTCGTTCAGCTTCTCCTAATGGGCCGAACCTTTAACTTCTACCTCACAAGTTCCCTAAATTCCAAAACTTCCCCCTCTCCGCATCTTCCGCTATTTACCCTCAAATCGCTTTACCAACTTAACCTGAAGGGTCCTTAGCAAAGGATTCTCTTTCAAATAATTCTTTTTCTTCTTTTCAACTTTGAATTCATCTTCCCTAATGCGATAGAGAAATAGGTTAAACCTCCTAATAGGGGTTCCTTTTCACCACTCTCAATAACATTTTCGTATGAAATCTCTGCATCTCGTTGAATGCACGAAAGGTGGTAAAATACGTATTAATTCGCCAAAAATAATTTTTTTAAATTTATTTAATATTCAAATAAAAAAAGCTTTTTTATACAGGTAGTTAATTATTTTTCCAGCTTTGTTCTGCGTTTAAGATTAGGTAAATTGTCGAGCACAAAACACTTTTTTATTTTTAAAATTGTAAGAAAGGCGTAATTATAGAGAACGTAATTTATTATTAAGCGTAAATAGAACAATTCTCCGTTATTCTCTCGAGAGTGAAGACAAAGTTTGTTGCGTTAAGAAGCTTTAAATTCCCTTCGCCGTGTGAGACAAGGTGTAATTATATAAAGGTATTTTGAGATATAAATAAGTTCCCTCCAATTAATATGCCAAAGAAAGTTTCAAAGCGCCATGATTTAAGATTTAATAAATATGGCTTTGGAAGTTTAAGGAACGGCGAGTGGCGGAAGCAATGCATTACGTGAAAAATATAGAGTGGCCCTTCAAACCCCCGTCTTATCTTCCACTCCCAATATACTAGCTAAAGTACAATGTGGGGTTGTGGAGAGAACCAAGGTAGAGAAAAGACGTTTGTATAAAGAGGGAAGAACTTTCGTTCGGGCTTAAAGCGCATTTGTTCCCTTTACGATGTTTGGGAATTTGAGAAGTGAATCCCATTTTCACTGTTGATTGGAGTAGGAGGTTGGGGAGAGATGCTGGATGAGTATAAATTGTTCAACAGAAGGATTTCCTTCCGAGAAGATGAGTGGCGTCCATGAGGACGGCCGCTCGTGTGGATTTCGGAGGGCAATTTAGAGTAACCTGGATTGATGTCTCTCCCTGCACCTTCCCCCTCCACACACTCCCTATTATACCAGTTCGGGCAAAGGAAGATTGAGAAGGAGGGGAGAACAGGAGGAGAAACCGTCTTGGAGAAAATCACACCGGAGAGTAAAAAAGACCTGACGAGTTACAAAAAAATTTTTGCAATCATGTGAGAAATTCCACTGAGGGATGAAGAGAGAGATATGTCGTTTTCGATTTTCCATAATTTTCCCCTTCTGCCTTTCTCGTTCATCCCTGAGGGTGAAGGAGGCTAATAGAGGAAGGAAGCAAACGAAGGTTGTTCATATCTCCTTTAAGTGCTCAACTTACTCTTCGAGTTTGCCTTCATTTATCATCGCGTATGCCGAAAGAGTTGGGGGTCCCAAGATGGCAAACATGCCGCATGTGACCCTCGCTGCTCCCTTCCATATCTCCTAATATGAATCGAAGAGAAAAGTTATGAATGGTCCCGGCTCCACACTACAAATGACACGGGAGGAGAGAACTTGGAAGAAAAAAATTAGAGCCCCCGGATGTTACTTTCCTACATCTTGTGTAGACAAGCTCTCCTTTTGAATCCATTTAAAATGAGCAAGAGGAATGACAGGTTGCGAGATCAATTTTTCAATTAGGCAAAGGAAATCTATCCATTTCTCTTCACCATCATTTTGCATTTTGCGGCTGCTGGGAAATGCGGATAAGAAGCTTTGAATATTCCTTTTTCTTTTCGTTCTCTTTGAATGACGTATCGTTTCTTCCATGGACATTTTCCTTCCCTTGAGGGACAAGTTGCATTTTTCTTTTTTGAGTCAATGCAGCAAGGAAGCTCCGCTAAATTGCAATGCCACACTAATATTTAATAGTAGAACATTGAATGAAACTGCTACCTTGGGGCATTTGCGTATTTGCATGATAACGTATTTGCAAAATTAGTTCATCGTAAGGGAAGTTTTGCATACAGACTTCATTCACTTGAACATTGCATGAGATGCTCACATTTCAGAGTTTGATGCAAAATGTTGCAATTGATGTTTTAACTTTTACGACTGGTAAGTTTAGGAAACATTTTTTGCATATTGTTAGATAATAATAAGACGCATGAGTGTAAAGTTGTAATTTTACATTTAAATTATTTCATCGCATTGACTCTAGACAAATTCAGTGAACAACTAAATACTAATTCAATATTAATCAAGATATTTAATTATTAGCGTCATATAACATTTTAATTATTTTAAATTGTAATAATTGTTCCATATTTTTACAAGTTTGAAAAAATTTCCCTTTGAGTAAGTAAGTGGTGGTCAGATCCCTTCTCCTTAACAAGTTAATAACTTTTTTTTACTCCTTCGAGCTCTGTCACTGAAACTAGTTTATTTGGAAAAAGCAAAATTTTATTATAATTATAGGCGAAAATTCTTACTTCTTTTTGTGATCTTGTACTAAATACGTTTATATTATGTCGTATTCACAACTTATGAACTGTGACACTTTCAAAAACGACATTGGCTTCTTACCATACATCAGCAAGTAAGCATTTCACAAATCGCCAAAAGCATTTAGTCGGACATAATTTGCAATAAATTAAAATTCGCAAAGGTAAGTGGAAATAAAGAGTAAAAATTCTCATTTTGCTTTCTTCTCCAGCATTACGGAGATTCAAGAAAAGTTGGCACGGCGTGTGTCAGATGGGCAGAAGGTGATCGAATGTAGAAAATGCCTCATGATTCCTCAGCCACCGGTGCAAGCGTGCGAAAAATACCATATTCACTGCAGGACGTGCAATAAAGAGTCTCCGAGTGTCTGTTCAATCTGCGGCAGCCTCTGGGACGATGCGAAGAGCCAAGCAATCGAAGAAGAAGTAATTGGAAAATACTTCAACTGCATCTACAGGAATGAAGGATGCCAAGAGGAAATTTTCTCCAAGAATTTTCAGCTTCATGTCGAGAATTGCATTTTTAAAGTGTAAGAAACCATTTATTTTAATTTAATATAATTATTAAATTTAAATAATCAGTTAATTACAGATCGTTATATAAATTACAAAAAGTTTTTATCGAAATTAAACGCAATATTTTTTATATATAGGGAACTTGATTGTATTTTTTGTCCCGGTAAATTGAGATTGCACAACTACTTTTCTCATTTGGAGTCGCATGCTGTAAGGAAAGTGAAACTGAATCCTCAAGACAAGAAGTTCACGTTCCGGGTTCGGTGCCACTTGGAAACTAAATTGAAAGAAGGTAAAAGCCTACTTGTCCTCAATTCATTTCCTCATTAGGGAGTTGTAAAGTGGAGGAAGTCGTCGTTGTTCCTTAGATTTGGAGTTTGAGCGAACGACTGTTTCCTGGTATTCACTGGGGAGCGGAGTTCAATTTTTCCACTGTCATGCCGTGTCAAAGGGATTCTTCCACGTGTGGATCTACGCCTTTGGGCTCCCAGAGTTCGCCAAGAACTTTCTCTACTGTACCAAGCTGTTCATCGAAGACGATGAGATGAAAGTTAATGAAATTAAAATTCGTAATATATATTAGTCGGAGAGAATGAGTGGGGAGCGGAAGGAGCAATTATGAGGGGAATTAATTTACAGAGCAGCAGGTTCTTCGTTCATGAGCTTCCTGTTCACTCCGTTGTTCGGACTCCGAGGGAGATCATGGAGGAGAAGACGGGTTGCCTTGTCGTCCCCCTCAAAGATATCTTCAACCATGGGAAATCACACTGGGCTTGGATCAATGAGAAGGGAATTGAAGTTCTTCGACTCACGCTCTCGTCAGCTCTTCATCATCCCATTTCAAGAAAGAATAAAAATCATTGCTGAATATAAATGTATAAAAACTAATTTAGATGTCTAATAAGCTGAAGTACAGATGTATTATGTATTTATTAAGAACAGAAACAAAAAATATTTTTGCATTAAAAAAGTTTAGTTCCAGCTTTTCTGAAACAATGATAATTTTAAAAGCATGCTTTATTAGTAATACGTCTGTAACAGAAATTCAAATTCTATTTCATTTTACATTAATATTTATTATCTTTAAAAATATTTATTTATAATGAAAAAAAATATTGCAAAATGAACAATAATGTATTATATAGTAATAAGGCAATAAAATTCATGAGTTAATGATATTAAAAGATACAATGACCATACATTATAATTAATTTTGCATTTAAATATAATATATATTCTTATATTAATGTTTATTTCATTAATTAATAGGAGATATAACTTACAGTTGCCCATAGGTAGGGTTGCCGTTTTACGGTATCATAGATTTTATAATGCTACCGAGAGCATGAGAACATGAGAGCATACGAGAGCATACGAGAACATTTGCGAAAATAGGCTAATATATGTAAATTAATTAAACAAATTAAAGATTATTCTTTTTGTCAAGATAAATAAAATTGAAGTTAGAGTTTATAATAAAGTTGATTATTATAATTAAATGTCATTTAAAGTTGAATGTTGTTTGAAAAGGAGAAAAATTAGGAATGTTCGCAGGTACTCTAATATTTGATTTCATATTGCAAATTTAATTTCCACCTCAATGTTTTAACTATTTCCATAATAATAAACATTTTGCTGGGAAATTCGCCAAATTTCTGCTTTTTGAGTATGTATATTTTGTACTTTTATAAAATATAAATGTTAATCTTTAGCATCTTTATTAATTAATCCATCTAACCTAACCTATCTTATCTTAACCTTACCTAAACTAACCAATACTAACCTAACCTAATTTAAATTCTTTAAAGGATAGTCAAGGTCTAATCTTGTTTATTCCATCACTTGTGATAAGCTTTCTTAGTATCCTCCATGCAATTCTTTTAATTGTTCGATAAAGTAAAGTAAGCATATTCATATATTCAAAATTTTGATTATTTTGTAAACTAACATTCTTACAATTTGTAAATATTAATGTATAATAAATCGACCCAATTTTTTAATTTCTTTGAATAAAGAAACTTAACAATGATCAGAATATGGTTAATACTTGCAATCATTTCGTTTGTTATTTGTTTTACTGGGATGCTCTTAAGTATCTTTACTATATTTGATACCGACAAAATCTTGGCTTTCTATTTGAATGCTGTTTTTTGAGAATTTATTTCTTTTGGGCCGTTGGAGCTTATATGGAAGAAGTACATTCTTATGATAAAATAATTTAAAGTAATTTACAATATTATTCTTAAAATTAACATCACATTCATCAACGCTTTGCTTGGAATAAATTCAATTACGTGATTATAATCCATGAAACATTTTATTTTGTAAGCACTGGCTAACTTTAACTTGTTCTTTGTTTACTAATGTGCATAATAATTTGTTCAATTGTATAATTATTAACTTTATAAATGAATAAATAGAGTAGAAATGAGTTCCAAGTGATGAGTAGAATGAATGGCTGAATGAGATGAAACCAATTGAGGAGTGTAGAAGGAAGAAGAGGGGGAATAAAGATGATTTGGTCTTTTTGTGCCAAATTTGGATCGGATGCTGGATATGATCCCCGGATAAAGGCCACCTTTCTCTCCTTATTACGGCTAGTAAATCGAATTTTGAAATTGAATCGGAGTCTGAAAGGGATTTTATTTCATTACATTATCTCTTACTTACTACTGACGTTTTCCCCCAAAACTCCTCCTTGGCTCCCCATCGAAAATCGCGGAATTCCGTGAATAAAATCTCCTCTTCCCTCTTATAAACTCGTGGTGATTGCGGGAATGTATTGAAGGAATTTCCCCAAGGCGGCTTTTCTCACCCGCCTGCCTCCTTCCATATGAGAATTATAGGACCACTCGACTCCTGTCTTCACTTTCTTCTCGCTTCCCTGGAATATGATCATAAAGGAGGATTCATAAAGAGATGCCATATGTTTCCCCTTCCACGTCTCCTGAAAAAGTTTGTTTTTATGGAACCAAAAGAGTAAAAAACTCTCCCAGACTCTGCATTCATTAACGGTTCAATGTGAGATTCAAGTCAAAACTCATTTCAAATCTCTTTGCTCCAATAAAAATATTTATTTATTTTCTTAATAAAATAATTTTATGGTTTATTTTAAAGATCCGTGAACAATGTATTTCTTTGCTTAAAAAACCGGTGTACCTACTTAAAGTAATAATCAACCAAAAACTTTTGCAAAATGCATTTTCTTACTAAACATTTGAATTTTTTGAATACTATATTCGTGTATTTTCATTAGCAATCCGATTATAATGTGTCAACAAGATCACTCAATGCGGGTAGAATACGTGTCAATAATCGCCTCGAGGTCTAAAGTAAGAGGGAAATCTTTGTTCATGAAGGTTTATTAACAGGAGCTGAGTGTGATCATTGTGGAGCGAAAGTCCCTTTAGGTCGTGGCAACGGTCTATGTCATAATTCAACAGTGGCGTGTGTCCCGGAGCTCCCGTATTTGGCCAGATGGTTCGCTCTCTTTTGTTTCTCTCCTCTGTCGCGTGCGAAAGGAAGTGAAGAGTGAAACCTCGCGATCCCACCGGAGTCTCCGTCCTTTCGCCCCGAGATCCACCAAGAACAGGGCGAAGAGACGAAGGAGCTCGCGAACGTCTCCTCCTCCCCCTCCGAACATCATTAATCTTTTTACAATTTCAATCCCAATGAATTTATCTCCCCTTCTCTATTACCGTCTCCTGCTTGACTCCTTGACTCTCCCACTTGCTTCTCTGTTCATTTAGCCACGTTAGCCTGCGCCAGAGAAAGAGACTTTCGTAAGGACGATCCTCCCTCATTCATTACCCAGCATCATTTGAAACAAGCCAAGCTTAGTAGATATTTTGCATAGTGAAGTGGATTTGTTTACGCTCTCGGTCTGACGATGGAATTATAATCTGCATTTGTGGAGTAAACGGATGGAAAGTTAAAATGCTCACTATTTATGTTCGTTTTCATTCACACCGTTCGCACGTGCACTTTCCACAATTCCGTGGTTTTTCAACACTCTCGAGCAACATTTAAAAATACGAAAGACCCTTGTCGTTTCCTTCATGTTGAAGATGAAAAGAACCTGCAAAGTCCTAATGGATCCATTATTACACCCTATTTGGAAACATCAAGAAAAAAAGCACCTGTAGTTGATTCATTTTATGCCAGCGTAAATGCAATGGCTTAAGTAGGGACCGTTTCCCCTTTTTGTTTAAAGAAGAATTAAATCCCTTCTTTGAATATTATTAGCTTTCTTGAACAACCCTCGTTGGTTTCAGAAGTGGAATTCATATATATTCAACCGGATCTTCTCCGTCCACCAGAGGAGTAAATTATGGTAGAGTGAAGGAGTGAAGAGGATTTAATTAAACTACTCCTCAACGTCTCCCCCCAACTAACGCTCTTCTAATAAGAAGAAAGTTAAAAGGAGGGACACACTGAGGGCGAGGAAATTGTGGGATTAATCACTCCAAGTTGAATCCGATACTCCCCGTCGTCGCTCTCAAGATTTCTCTCTGTTTGAACCGAGAAGACGGAGCTTGTAAGGAGCAATTGCATTTCAATTAGGGCCAGGCGTAAGGAGTCCTAGGCGACACATTTAAACAAAAGCTCCTCCTATGAATGCGAATGAACTCGTGATTGTCTAATATTGTCTGTACGCACAAGAGGAAGTGTTGTACATTTGATGATCGTCGGCTTCGTCGGTCCTTTTGCTTCTTCTCCTTTCCCTTTCAAATTAACTCAACCCATAAATTGCTCCTGATGGGGAGATTCATTCAATTTGAGGCAGAAGATTCATTCCCCGTATAATGTTATCATCTGAAAGAGAAATTAAAGGGAAATGCATTTAAAGAATTGAGTGAAACGGGTGGGAAATAGATTTGTGGAATAAAGAGGAAATGGGAAAAGTAAATGGTAATATTCCTGGCAGGCTTCTTGTGGGACAAGACTTCTGGGTTGTTAGAGCTGTTAGACGGAAGGGGCAGCTGAGAAATAAATGTATTTTATTTTGATGCGATGGGAATGTATTCAGATGAAGATAAGGAAGGGTGAGGAGATTTTCTTTTCGCTTCTCCATTCATTCTCCTCACGTCTTCCCCTCATAAACGATGGCTTTCACGTGAGGAGACTTTCTTCACCCAAGGATTTCCTCCCTCTCCTTCTCTCTTCTTCCAAATAACCACCCGCGGTCCCACAAATCTTGAAATAAATCCCTACATTTCATAATGCCTTTCTTCCCTCAAGGGCCACCCTCGCTTTTTTAATATATTCTCTCAACTGAAATTACCCCCTCTTTTCACATTTATCCGTCATTTGGTTTCATGAATGTCTAGTGAGTTTAAATATTCAATTAGATCAATATATCATAGCAAAGCAAAAAGATTCGTCTTTACAATCGTTTAAATTTTAAATTCGGTATTTTAAATTTCGAATATGATACGTCTGTACAAATATTGGAATTGCAATATGAAAGAAATATTTATAGATATAGTCAACATTGAGTGTCAAAATAAAAGGACATCAATGTTAGTTCGACGTAAACGAGAAGCATGAAGAAGAATATTGAATAAAGTGTGGGAGAAGTTAACGAATGGAGTATGCTCTAACTTTGACGAGATGACATTATCCGTAATGAGAGTAGAGGAGCAGGAGTTAGAGTCATATTTCGAGATGGATGTGATGATACCCGGGTATCTTCGAACCATTGAGTCGTATCACTCGACGGTCATGTTGATCCGATCAACGACTTAAAGTTAATGGTAAGGGATGAGAGGAGAAGGAAAGCCGGGAGATTCGGAAAGCTGGTTCCATAAGCATACCCAAAGTATTATATTCCCCTTTTGAATATCGCCAATATCTCCCCAACATTTCCCACCCTGCTTTCATATAAGCTTTCCTCCCATTTATTTGAATTGTCAACGAGAGAAGATTCCACAAGGGATGATAGCAGGTGGGTATTAAGGATATGTTTAAGTACAGCAAGTATCCCTTACATTCCTGATACTCAAATTCGTCGCACGGTACTAACACTCTAGAACTTACACCCTTACACGATATATTGTAAGTACGCGTATCCGGTATGTGAAAAGTATTTATCCAAGTACGAGTTAACTCTCACAGAGAGTATTTTATGCATTAAATGATAATACGTGCGGTCCTTTCGGAAATGTGAGGAAGCTTGAAACGAATCCTCATTACGGCAATAACCATTACTCCAAACAGAGTTGTAATGGTTTTCATTCAAAACACTTCAAGTTTTATTCGCGTCTTCCTCTTGAAGGCGAATTCCGAGTGGCGGTGAGTTTTATAAATATCTAGCAAATGCTTCATCAGAGGGATCCTTTGGTGAATATTAATAGAAATCAGAGACCATCATCGGCTAACGCATTCCTTCCAGATTTCCCAATGAGATTTGAAAGGCTCTTTCCCCATACCATGGGTCCGTATGGAGGAAATCCTTATGCTTATGAGGGCGATTTAAAGAGAGGGAAGCAGGCTTCCCCATTCCACTCATTTTAATTTGGGTGCTCAGGTATTGGAACGGAGTGATGGCCTCATAAGAGACAAAGAAAAATTCATTCTGGCTTCCAAACGACAGTTTCCTCTTACCTTCGAGATTTATCTTAGCGACTCCTTTCCCTCAAATGCCCCATTCTTCCCAAGGGCTCTTTGGAACATTTATCTGGGAAACGTGGGCGGAGAGTTGGGAATCAATGGACCTTCTATTTTAACAACATCCCTTACTCAAAACCCACCACTGATCCCCCTTCTAGCCCCAAATTCCCATAAAACACACGGGAATCTCCGATAACTACTCAATGTAGTAATTCCCAAATACTCCTACTTACATGCTTCTCCTGGGTTAAGATTTAAAGACATTTATCCTAGCATTCCGAGTTTTCCGTAAATGAAACTTTTTATAACTTTTCTATGAAGGTTCAAATATTGAAATTGTCAGAACTTTATACTAAAATAAACTCGGGCCATAGTCATAAATATGAAATTGAGTATAAACTTTAACTTCTTCTAACAAGTAAGATGATATATGAAAGCTTAAAACTATTTTTCTTCAACTTGGATCCAATGAACTACTTTTTACTTAACAGAATGAATGAATTAAGTTCGGACTAAAAGTGCGAACTTTTGATGAATTACGAGTGCGTATATCTTTTATAACATCATTGGTCATTTATCAATGGTGGGTTCAAAATATTTCAATAATTCATCTATAATTGAATAACATTTATTGAATGAACCCTTACTCATCGATTCTGCGATTCTGAAATGGAAAAATCCTATTTGGAAATGTATCGGGAACACAATGAAGTGAAGGCATGAAATAACTTGAGGATTTCTTTGATCATTCTTTCTTTTGTTGGAAAAGAACAAGGAGTCATTGTTTGGCCTCCGGAACTTGAAGAAGAAGGAAAACTTGGAAGGAAATTGTTCAAATATTTGTTCCGCCCTCATTAAAACTGAGCTTTGAAGGGAAAGCTTCTTCGCAGCCTCCACAAATCTTTTAAGGTGGCCTTTTAATATTAAATCAACTTACTGAATCAAACATTGAAAAAACAATCAAAGAAAATAAATTCTAAATAAGTTTTTCGCTGTTTAAAAGGAAAAATTGTTCATTGTTTTCTCATTGCTTATTATTCTCTTTTTCATTTTGTTTCAGAAAGTAAGAATGTATAAAACAAAATTACAATACAACAACGTTAGTATTATTTAATCGTTAATTACAAAAATAGATTTTAATATTCTACAGATACTTAAGATTAATGTCTATAGTTAGTATGAGATTATGCTTATGTAATTCCTAGCAATTGTTCTATTGTAAATTGAAGGATAATGGGATTAAATAATAGAGAAATTAATATCTGAAGCTAATTCTCAGCTCCAATTACAAAGCAATGAAACGGGAGAGAACAAGAGCATTAGTGAAACTCTAATAACATCGATGCGGAATTAAGAACAAGGGAGGGATTGTCTCCATGCAGAAATGCTCTTACATAAACTCAAGCCCGAGTGCGCTCGAGAATGCAGAATTTTGAGATTGTAATTTCTCCATTTGGAGTCCGTTGTCGTCTGAGGAAGAAGCGGAAGAACATTGAGGAACAAGGTTGTCTCTTGGTGAAATTAGGGCTTTTAATGGCACCCTCCCTCCCTCTGCTTCGCACAAGTCTTCCGAGGGAGAAATGCGATATGGGAGCCGTGTGATCGGAATTATGATCAACTTTTTCTTGCCTCTTGTCGCCTTCAACTTCTTACATTCTCCTCCCCCTCCTTTTCCCTCAAATCTTCTCCTAGTCTTATTGTAATGGCCCCTGCTCGAACTTCCCTCTATAGCCAACAGCACCTTCTTGAGCTCAAGTTTTTCTCGTTGTAAGATTAAAGATTTTCTTCCTCATCTCCTTGGCCAGACGATCTCAAAGCACACGCATTCCTCATCCTGTCATCATCATCACCATCACTGTCAT
This sequence comes from Neelides sp. FZ-2019, assembly GCA_009869795.1. Lineage (NCBI taxonomy): Eukaryota > Metazoa > Arthropoda > Collembola > Neelipleona > Neelidae > Neelides > Neelides sp. FZ-2019. The sequence continues at coordinate 63,662 of VJMY01000277.1, forward strand.
TTCCTCCCAATAATAATACAGACGGATTCCTTTGGCCCGTTCAATTACAGAGAGAAATTCTTTTCCTTTTTCTCTTTTCCATTCCCGGAAAGGAATTAGAAACAATAAATCATTGATACATTTTCTCATACAAGGTAAACTTGACTATTTGCCTACAAGGACCAGATATGAGTTTGGACTCGAAATGCCCAAGAGCCAGCGTCGTAAATAATGAAAGAGGGAAAGGGGTTCGAGAGATTCAGCATTTCCAGTGCTCCCGGAAGACCGACCAGATATCGCCAAAGAGACCAAATGCTATTTCCTCTACGACTCCCGCTTATCTGACCCCACCACTGAGATTTCAGATTAAAGAGCCGCCCATACATTATGCAAAATCTCATCTGTGACAATCTCTTAGCCTTTAATTACCAATTTTTTAAAGTCACTTTCTCCCCTATAATAGCTCCACTGTACCTTACCCATACTCAAATCAGTGCTTTCGGATTCAGCTTCCGAATATATTATTTATACTTACTCGTATATGTAAGTGCAGTTTACTATCAGGATAAAGGGATAGACCGTTATAATTTATGGCTTAACTTTGAAGCTCATTAATCTTTAATGATTTAAGATAGGGAAAGTTTAATGAAACTGACCGATTTTAGATATAAAAAGAGATAGAATGAATGGATATGCATACGCCATCGCCATTGGGAGTATTGTTAATAGGAAAAATGTAAATGGTAAATGGGGAGGATTTTATAAATACTCTTACTGGACTGGTAAGATTTGATGACAGAGGAAGGATGTGGAAGTTTAAGCCATTTAATCTTTATTGGACTCTGACCGTATGAGTGTGTATGCGGATTGCAAATGAGAGATAAGTGGAGGGATGGAGGGATTCGTCGATGCGAGACTTTGAGGACTCCTCGTATCAAATTGCAGAATTAACGACGGCTCTTCTTTCCGATAACCCTCGATTCTATATGACAATATGACTGCTTTAATAAATACATTTAGTAATCAAGTAGTTTAACAGTGTATATGAAGGGCCCAGGCTTTGGGCTTCATAAAAGTCCAACCCTAGCCCTAGGGCTTCCCTTTGAGTCCCCATGAAATGATGCGGAAGGGCGGAAGGGAAGATGATGCATTGGCTATCGGGGTGTCAAGGCTCGGGCGAATTGAGTGAGCGATGGGCTCCCATATAATCCCATAGATTATTTTATGCAAAGTAAAAGTAGGGCGAAGGGAATGGGCCACGAGGGAAAGAGGGGCCTTCGGAACTCCCTCAAGGCACCATCATTATTGCCATCTGGCCTTCACTAATCCTCATGCAGGTCCCTTTGATTCTCATTTGTCGGGAGGAGATGCAGCTCGACGGAAGAATCAAATTATCGCCCCTCTTGTGTTCGCTTTTCCAAACCTCGCCTCCGCACAATGAAGCCCGCATCTTACTATGTGTATGATTATTACTCCTGTTTTTATAAACCAGACAAAGAAAAATGGAGCAACAATGTATAATTTTCAAACTTCCCCATTTTCCTAACAAAGGAAAATCCCATCTAAACCTCATAAAACTCAATTCCGCTCATTTAGGAACCAAGAGTAATATTGAGGGAAAGAAGCATAAAAAACTTCATAATGTCAAAAAGCATTTAACATTTCCCCGGAATTTACACTGATTCAATGTGAGAGAAATAGGGAATCAGAAGGATCGGAAGTAATTTGGAATATAAAATGTAATCGTAATCGTCTTTGGAATGGGGAAAAAGAAAAGTGAATGATGAGGGCGGAAATGCCTTGGCGTTCAACATCGCAGCGGCATCATTTAGGAAGATGATTTCAAGTAGAAGGAAATGGAAATTGGCCTCCGCATTCTTGCCCCATATCCTAATGAAGGGAAGGTGAAGACGAAGGGGAATCTTTGAGGGTAATTTTCCCAGCCAGATAACCCTCATTCACATTAGAAGAAATGGGAGTTGGAAGGAATGAGTTGGGCGGGTTCTGGGAAGTTCTATTGGATTTAATGTTCAGATTCCGGGGAAAGCCAGCGAGAGAGACCAAGAGACAAAAATGACCTTTGTATGGCAAAGGAGGGGAAAGAGCAGGGAAAGCATTAGGTTGATGACGAGGAAAGTCAATTCTTATAATTACACTCCAAGCCCACATCGTCTATGGCGGCGGAAAGAGAGGAGTTTCTCCCTTGTCGGCACGGCTCACAATTAAAAGTCTCCTCGACTTTGGTCTTTCCCTATTAAGTAAGTATAGTATATCGTAGACGAGACGAGTGGAGCCTAAAGCTAAAGAGCTTTTATTCCTCCTTTATGCCATCCACATTACTTATTATTAGCCAGCTCGAGTCTCTCGTATCACTACGGCAGAAAAGACTCCCCTCTGGGCTTCCAAAGGAATTCGCGGACTGACCAACTTCGTTGACGTTAAATATTAAAAGCCATCATCATTTTCCATTTGGAGGCCGCCGTGAAAGATTAACAAGTTGCCTAACTTTTTTAAGGTTAAGTGTGAGGAGGGAGGAGAACTGCGAGGGTGGGGAATTGGGGAAGGGTGAAAGCGAAGTCGAAGCAGCCGTAGCCATTAAAGTAATTGCGCTTCAATCAGACTTTCAATTTCACGAGTTAAGAGTTCATCTCGGGAAAGTGGAGTGAAAGAAAAATGCTTTTAGAGCTTAACCACTGGGAACAGAAGGGACAACAAATATGAGGAAAAAGAAAAAAAATATCCGAACTGACTAAGGAGCCTTTCATTGAAAAGACCGAGGAAATCCTTGACAGGATTGGACTTACTTGTTAATCTCTAATTGATTTCTGGAGCAGCGAACGCTTCAAACTTCAAAGTTACTTTTTACCTTAGATTCATTAGGCATTTTGAAAATAAATGTTATCAATTTAATTATCATCATAGCATCACATTTTGATTTGCTATATTACAATAAACTATTTATTAGATATATTTTTGTTGAAAAGTAATTAGGTAATACAAATAAACATTTTTTGGTACCACGTCAAAAATTATGCTTGATGATTATGCGAGTTTACTTACTCTAACTTACATAAACGCTAATGGAAAGGTAACTTCTATCTAGCTAAATAGTTGTAGTTATCACTCACACAGCGTTGTCCTATACGTGTGCGATTGACTTTCATACTCTACCAAGTAATTATAACTCGAAAAGCTTAATCTTGTCTATATACTATTCTATTATCTATGTATTTATCTGTTTGCAAAACACTATATTAGGTATATACACTACAATTATCAAGATAGCACCTATGCTGAACAATGATAAAAACAGCAAACAATGATAAAGAAATCCGGCAAAATTAGATAAGAAGCATTATTAACAAAAACTAGATAGATTCTAGGAATTGAAAACTCTCGTTCTATAGTAGTTAGTAATACATTTAGTCATTTAAACGTATTCATACTCAAAAGGTTTACTCCAAAAATGGAACAAAAAATTTCACGAATGAAGATATTTTACTTGTACTTTTGCCAAATTACCGCCAGTTATGGTTTAATTGCTAGTAATGTTAAAATTGTCAATTCAACGTGTTCAACAATAATTGGGAAAGTTAACGAAAAAATGGAAAATCTAGTTGATTTTCGCATTTCTCATCATTATATTTTTCATTTGGCCAATTCTGAATTTAATAAAAACTTTTGGGTTTGTTTTCATTATTTATATTAAAAGAATTATTTTAATTAAATTAATAAAATCATATTTATATTCTTTCAACGAAGCTCCTCAACTTATTATTATTGTATCTAATTAAAAATATTATTTACTTACAATTAGAATACAAATATGAGGATCGAGGTTACTTCAGGGACAACGTTAGATTACAAATGCCCACTACTCTTCATCATTCAGCAACGCGAAGAAATAAGTACAATCGAAATCCCAAAGAACTCTATAAACAAAAGCTTTCAATTTAGAAGGTAGAATTTAAAAAAATATTATTTATTAAAAATGTAAAAAGCTTTCATTAACTACTAAAAATTATCAACACTTTTAGTATTAAAATAAAAATTACTCTTAGGAATTCAGAGTATTCAGCCGGCATGACTCTTTGCATTGATCATTCATTAGGACAAGAAGCACGGAATGTTACAGTGAGAGTCTCAACATGTAGCCAAGTTAAAGTTGGCTTTTCGCTTAAACTCCTCATTGAAAAGAACTTCCTTTTACCGTATGCAGAAATAGCAAAACATGTATGAATACATCTTTACATGCTTTTCACGACCTTTTAAAATTTCACATTTTGAAGATTAGATAAAGAAGTCGCGATTGAGGTTTCCCCTACAAACTCAAAGTTTTATGGGTTCATCTTTGACAGACCGGATGTGACGAACGTTCGAATGCTTGCGACCTCCGATGATGATATTTGTGCAACTGTTTCGCTTCAAACATTCAATGTAATCAATTTTAAAATCCATAATTCTTTATTATTTTTATATCATTTTAAGTAAATTTAATAAAACTATTTAGCATATATCAATTTATATATCAATTTAAGCAAACTTATATTATAATATTATATAAGTGATCATTTCTGCTACCGTTTTAGTGTCCTGTACTCGACCAAGAAAACAACATTGCCTATGAGGGTTATTGGCAAACAATGACGAAAAAAGCTGCAATGGCAATTGAAGTAGGAAATATTTTGCTCTCAAACATTCATTTCCATTTACTTTTTAGTTCTAAATGCGGTCTGATTGAATGATTTTGTAGAAAAAGCGGCGTTTTACTGATGGATTCAAGTTGGCAATTGCAGTTCACAGGTCAGAGGAAAAATGTGGAAAAACAGACAGTAAAAACTCTTATAGGAAGAAAATAGTGAAAATTATGATCAAAAATGAAACTTTGCTTGAGGACAACGTGACTTTGTTTTATTTGGCCCTTTTCATTCCTGTGTTAATGAGCCTCCTTGTTGTTTCAATCGTCTATACAGCATTCAGAGTGAGACATCATTGGATTAGGTGAATTTCACTTTATGGTTCAATGAATCCTTTAATTTACTATTTATGAACAGCGCATTAATCAAATAAGCAATAACATTTCATCGCTTGTATATAAAACATGGGATTTTCACGATTTATAGGAATACCGTCAAAGAGGAGTTTAGCAATCGGGACAGTGAACCTCCAGTGTCTCCTTTGTCTGAAGCCTTCAACATGGTTCCTATCATCAAGAACCAAAATAACAACAAACAAGGTAAATGTGTTTATAATTTTCATCCCTTATTTTTAGTATATGAGGTAAATGAACGTTTGACCAATGATTTTCAGTGAGAGTGAGCGAGGTTGAGAGAGACTCAATGTTGAGCTCGTCGAGTCAGCCAGAAGGTGATAGATATAAAAGGCGAGTCGTGTCGATGGTCTCGACTGACACATCATTTTCAACTACCAAATATCCAGTTCATTTGACTTCGGTCCTAAGAATCCAAGAGAAGAAGTGGAAGTGCCAGGCGGATGTTTACATTGGCGACTTCATTCAGCAAGATCCAAGGCTCGCCCTGAGAAACTCAAGAAGATTTTACTGGCTAGTCATAATATGTGCCATTTTTTATTCAGTTCCAACTTATAATTTTTTACTTCATTTTATCCGGGTAATTTTAATTTTTAACTTTAAATAATTTTAAATTTATTTAATTACATTTAGTTATTATATATTACTATATATACCTAACTTAAATTTAATCAGTATAAATATTACATTAGAAATAATAAATAATTAAACTTTTTAAAACTATGAATTTAGATCATTTACAAAACAGGCGAATACGACTTGTGTTATTACAACTATTTGTGTTCACACCGACTGGGTTTTTTATTCGACTTTAATCATTTTTGGTCGAACATTTCGTATATTATCTTTGGAGTCGCATTCGTATTTCTCGTTCGACGGCGTGATGTAAATTTAAGCCTTCGGGGCGAAGAGTCGGCCAATTGCTCGTGTTGCTTCTCTTTCACTTGCGGAGAAAAGTGTTGTTGTTTCCCCACAGTGAGGGGAAGGTGGGACCACGGGATTCCACCACATTTTGGGGTTTTTTACGCCATGGGGGGTGCCCTGATCATTGAAGGCTTCCTCTCTGCTGCGTATCATCTCTGTCCAAATCAGTCCAGCTTTCAATTTGGTAAACTTGTATTCTACAATACACCTATAACATTTCAATCATTCAATTTTAATGAATTTTTATGAGCGTAAAAGTTTTTGTTTTTCAGATACTTGTTTTATGTACGTCATTTCCGTTTTATGCATTTTGAAAGTTTATCAATTTCGTCATCCTGTTCATCTAGGAGCGTAATTAAATACTCTTAAGCTAAATTCTCATTAATGAAATTGAAACTAATAAAAAATATTTTTTATATAATTTGATTTTTTTAACAATGAATATAAATTATAGGAATCATACATTTGGAATTCTTGCTGGGTTTGTTTTTATTGCTGTTTTGGGTCTGACACTTGAAGCAAGTAATTCTACCGTTTTAAAGGTCTTTCGCGGAATTTTCATTGGGTTGCAATTTTTACTCATCATCATTGTTTCGATTTACTATTATTCAATTGGATATATTAAAGATGGTAAATAATATACCTAAATAGATAAACTACACAACTGCCGAACTCACCTAAAATGCCTCTTTAAAACAATTTATTTTTAATAAATATTTTTAAATTTTGTTTGACAGAAGAAGGGAATTTGATTACACACTGGAAATTATTTTTATATCTTTGTCAATTGAAAAATTCTCCTCTTTCGCTAGATAGATTGATATTTCCTTCATTAACCCTTTTATTGTGCATTGGAGTCGTCGTTTACAGCGAATTTTCACAACTTGGCTTTGGAACTTATTTGCTCTACACGCTCATTGCCAATGTCCTCGGATCCGTCATTTACTACGTTGCAATTATGAAAGTAAGTTTTCACTATTATACTCCTGAAAAAAGATACTTCTAAAAATAATATGCTAAAAAATGAATTACAGCCTCTTCATAAGGAATTCAAAAACAAATTCTGGATCCAACCGATCTTGTACTTCTTGGCCAGTGGAGTCGTAGGGTTTTTTGCCATGAGATACTTCATATCATCTCCAACAGCATGGGAAGAGTCCGCTTCCGAGTCTCGTTCTAATAATCAACCGTGTCTGAACTCGTGGTTCCCCTTCTTCCCATTTTATGACACGCATGATGTATGGCATTTTTACTCCGCTGCGGCGCTTTTCCTAGCCTTCATGGTCAGTTTTCTTTTTTATGATTATTAACCTAATTTCAATGACTCCATTTTTATTTTTGATGTCAAATAGGGGCTTCTTACTACAGACGACGATCTTCTCACTACACATCAATCGCTTATTCCTGTTTTTTAAATAAAATTATAATTTATTATGTAGTAATTGATAATTGTTGTAAATAAATATTCCATTTATATATTTTATTTAAATTTTTATAATCAAAATTGTTCAAGTATTTTAAAGGTACGTTGTCGTGTCGTGCTTCAATTTTCTAATGAACCAAAAATAAAAGAAGTTAAATATTTATTTATGTAAATAAATTCTATAAAATTTTTGCCATTTTAAAATATTGGGAGCTTTTGAATAGATTCAAATGACGAATCCAATTAATCCTTCTCCTTTAACGAAAAATTGGATATTTAGTTGTGAAGCAAATAATGATGAAGGGAAATAGAGACGAAATCAATTTAATTAGAAGAGAGATCCAAAGGATTACAAGGAAATTACTGGGAACAGGGTCTTCTGCTCGAGAATAATCCGAAAAGAATAATCTTGTTTGTGGGGCCTAAGTAATGATTTGGGTTTTGGTAAATATCGAAGTATAAAAGGAGAATGTAATAAAGATGAGGCTTATCCCTCCCGTGTCCCTTCAATGGGCCCTGATGAAAGGAAAGGGTGAGGCACAAAGAGCAGACAATAATTATGTTGAAAGTAGCGACTAATCCCTTCCAAACGACGACTAGCCTGACCTCATACATTCGCCTGGCTCATTCAATGGGAGACAAAAACTTTGATTTTCCTAATGGTCAATTGAACCGAGTTTCAAGTTCGAGACTTGGGGATACAATGGGAGAGGAAAAGGGCCAATTTGAGAGGTTTTGATGCTCTGCTGGGAATTGCAAGGGTTTTCGACGACAACCCAAATTATTTGAATAACCCCAAAGGACATGCCTTTGAGCTCGTCAGAAAGGACGTTGGATTTAAGTATATAATATGAATTCGAGTTGGTGAGACATGTGCCATGGTATGGTCATTGTGTATTTTCACTCTGCCTGTATGCATTCTACATTTTTTGCAGGGAGAGATTCTACTAGATCTCAAAATCAAAAATGAAAGGAAAGAATATAAAACATTTATTCAAATATTCACAAGTTGTTGCCTTTTCTTGAATTCAAGTTAAAGGGAACTCGGAATGTTCGGAAATCACCAGCTGGTTGACTCATTTTTCATGTAGAAAATGCAATATTTTTCTTACGAATTCTTCAAATCGTCTCTCATTTTTTGTCAAGGAAAGTGCGGAAGAGGATAGCAAGTAGAGGGGGAGTCCTTAATCTGGGTGAGAAAGTGAGAGTCTGAGCTGGTTATGGGAAAACTTACAGGCCCTTTCTCTTTCAAGGAGAAATCTCATAAACATATCATTCCACTTTGTCAACAGACCCTGAAATAATTCTTACATTTCTAGGATATTCATCAAAATCTAAAAGATATTCTTAAATCATAATGCTAGTTACAAAGTACTACTAATATTCATGCTAAATTGTAATTATTATTAAACAGAATTATGTACTTATTCTTGAGATATTGGTGATTCTCGATCAAACTAGCTTTCATTTTAGTTATTTAAATATTAATAAAATTATTTAATAAAACAACAGGCACAAAAAAAATTAGACTTTTTCAACAAAGCATTTCAAATGTGTTCATAGAGGTTCAAGTTTCACAAAGGTCCCAATTTTCGGAGTCATTGTGGACACCTTGTATTTAATTGTAATATTATTTTCCGTTCTCGGCGAAGGCAGAAGCTTGTATTTAACCAGTAAATTGGTCAAAATAAGTTTGAGAAACAACATTGCATATTCTTTCCCTATGCACGTTCATCGACCGAAGCCAAAGGCCAAGAAAGTCTTATCCTTCTTTGCATTCTTCCCCTCTTCACCCATGAATCGCTCCCGGTTAAACTTGTTCGGCTCTGGCCAAAACTCATCCGACAGTTGAATTTGGTAAAAGGCTACTTGCAGGTGAGTTCCTTTTGGAATGATTATTTCTCTTTTCCAACTTGTATAATTGAAATCTTCTATTCCTGACTTAATTATTAAAAATACCGTTCAATTAAATACATTTATATATAGTACGAATAAAAATATATTGGTGAGTATTTGTATTGTCTTTAAATTATTTCAGTAAATTGAAACAAATTAAAATTAAGTTTTCAATTAAAACTTAATAGTAATTTTATTTAGAGTGTTATACCTTCCAATGAAAGTTGTTTGAGGAGGAAAAAGCCGCAAGCTCTCGTGAATAACTGCATCCAGATACCTCAGCTCTTTGACTGATCCAGAATAATCAAACGGTTCTCCAACTTCCATCAACTCCTCCCGCAATTTATCTTGAACATCTTGATGATTAACGAGCAGGTGAGTTGTAAATCCATGGCTGCTCATCGTTTCAAAAGCCGTTTCAAAGAACAAAACTGAATTTTCCTTGATTTGAATGTCTGAAAGTTATTCTTTGTCTGGCATGGACATTAAGAGATTCAAAAGATAATTTCGTTCTTCGCCTTTTTCTCGTCGATTCCTCAGCGTTTCCTCACATTGACACTAAAGAGAATCGCTCTTTTTTCTTTTAAAAAGCCAAATTCGAAGCGACCGGAGGAAACTAATAGGGCTGAAATACAAATACATTCTGATGAACCATTCCGACATTGACTTTGCAAATTCCGCTTCAACGGCCTTTTTAAGCGCATGATTCTCATTCATTTGAACGTTTGAGTTTGTAATGCCAAAAGCGTGGGTGGCTATTTGATCAAGATTTTGAAATAAGGGATACAAATCTATTTCTTGTCCTGCAGACAAGACCAGCTTTTTAAAGAAAAAATGAAGAAGCGTGCCATTGTCTTTGGCCGTTTCGCAAAGTTTCTGACTGCTGAAAGCCTTTTGAAGAATTTTTCTCATTCTGAGCCATTTGGGGACTGGGACATTTCCTAAAATTTGTTCTCGATTTGGATCAGGGCTGATTCCTCCTTCAACTCTCCGGGGTTGATGAAGAAACGAAGGGCCTGTCGTCTTATAATCAAAAGACATCATTTTAATGATCAATTTTGGATCAGCAATCAGGATGAAGAGTTTCTTTTGAATTCATTTTGAGGGACAATAAAAACAAGTTAAGAAATTGAATAATTCTGAATGACAAAAAGCGCCAAAAGTCTCAATAGCTCTATAATTTTAGTAAATATTATTTAAGTGCCAAGAAAGATTGTCCTCGCCCTAGAGACTTTTAAAGACTAAGAAATATATCCATAATGTACCGTAGTGACCATAAGTAATCAGTTAACATTCCGTGTAAAGTATTTGTATAATTTAGGTACTTAATTGAGGACTTTTACGATGTTCGTCGAGCCATCTGTTTTCATCTTATGATTAATAATCACAAGTTTCTTAATTAATCATTTCACAAATGAAAAATGATTCTTGTAATTTTCAATTTTAAAAATGCAAACAATCAAGTAACATTAAGTGAAACTGCCTCATCATTAGTCATTTAGGTTAGGTATTAGGAAAAGGAAAAAGATCTAAGATTTCGGATAATATACTCTAAGCTTACTTAATTAGCTCGCTCAACCGGTAATGATTTAAAATTTAAAATAATTACGATTGAAATTAACTTGCTTTACTTATAAAAGTCTCAAAGAATTTATACCTAAATGTACGTGTGTCAAGCAACTCACTTGTGAATCATTCTTCCTGAGATATGAATAATCTCATGTTTATTAAATATTATTGTTATTGTATTTGACTACAGAAGATAAACAAATTTGAGTACAATCATGTAATCTTACAGTGAAATCGTAATTGACGCTATGTAATTCAAAACTTATGAGAGCTAATTCATAACGTATTAAGATTATATAGTAACTACTAAAGTATCCATCGTGTCTGAGAAAACTATACAAGTTGGAATGTCGTGTTGTATATCAATCGAAAGAGCATGAAAAGTTACATTAACGAGATAAATTTCGGATTGATATCTCACCGTTTGAATTTTTAATTAGGGGTTAAATGAAATTATTTGAAATGTCATAATACGTTTATGTCATAATAAAAAATGTAAATTTTGTAACACAATCTTTATTAGTCGTGTGATACGAAGTGCTCGTGTTACTGCATGTTTTAGACGAAGATTACAATTTAATATACGTTTTTAAAAAAGGGATTAGAAAGGATATAATGATACAATTAGTGACTCAACAATCATAAACTTTTAATAAATTATTTTTAAAAAATCAAGTGACCATTTCAGAAATAATCACCTAGCTCAATTAGCTGTAAAATAGAGATAAATTAATTGTATTAGTTTCCCAAATCACAAAGTATGAATTTATTAATACCATTTCGTCAGAATAAACTCTATATATTAGGTATATCAACTTATTGCTCGTTATTTTCTTTAGTAATCCATATTTGGAACGAGGGAAATTGAGAGTCTCCCTTGCAAATGAGAGCAATAAGTAAATTGATTACTTTTCAAATCCCATCACTAGAAAAATTATACAGTGCAACTCCCTGAATTCATCTCTTCCACTGATTTAAATCTTTTCTTTTACAAATTCACTTCCACATGAAAGAAAATTTGAATGACAAACCAGATTTGATGATCCCATGAGATCGAATTAACTATTCGAGTTTGTAAAAAAAAACTCCCCTCGCATCCATTTCATCGATCTTGGTTTCTTTTTCCATTCTGTCATCTTTTCATCGATGGTTATAATTAAACAACAAGCATTGAATAAATTGTTCAAATTTCCTCAACATGAGAAAAACTGCTGAAACAAATAAGTAACTTGATAAAGAATCCGAGACGAAGAAAGAATTTTGGTGAAAGAAATGAGACTGATAGGGATGAAGGGGAGGGCAAGGGGAGCTTTGTGTAATCCATTGGAAACTCAAGAGAACGTGGAAGCTGAAACTCGATGAGGATCCCTCATCGGAGAATAATACTCAATAAAGAGCATTAGAGATAATATGCGGAGAGAGGCGGGAGAGGGAAAGCTGGAGTAATCAAGAGGGGAAACCTTTAATTAATTCTAATACGGCCCTAAACCTACTGACAAATTACCTTTCCCATCCCCATTCACTCTCTTGCCAAAACACCAAAGAGAAAGACATGAAGACGTTAGACAAAGGATCTTATCAACCTCGTCTTACTTTCTCAATTCTTTAGGGAAAACTTCATTTCCTCTAATCTTTCCTGATCTTCCCATTGATGAAATTTTCTCTCTTAATTTTCAACTTTTACCTTATAAAATTCTCAATTTTGCCTAATCTGGTCTATATCATTTTTAATAATAGGGACCTATCTTACAAGAAAAATAATTTTTCTTCTTTTTATTCAATACACAGAGTTACGCTTTGTATTATTATAAGAATAAGAATTGCAACTTTTATTCTTGTTCGCTAAAGGGTAAAAACCAAATAAATACATTACTGAGAAAACTTTCTGATTCAATTTGAAATAATACGTGTAATCTACTATGAAAGATTTTAATGAGCAAAGAAGAGCATTCGAGTGTTATTGTATTATAGACGTAGAAGAAATGAAAGTTCATTATTGAGTCCTGGCGGATACAAAGCCATAAGGCCCTGTTTGGAATACATTCTACATTTAGATAATAATATATCAAAGTATCATTTCATATACCAACTTGTATGATGTAGGAAAGGTAAAGACTCTGGTTCATATACTTAAGTATGACATGGAGCAAATAATCTCTCTATTTGTTACTGCTAATAATAAGAGACATTGAGCCTCAAGTCAACCGCGTTCCTCTTCTCAATTCAATCAACTCAACTTGAACTTTCTCTTATATAATTTAATTCCAACCGAAGGAGAAACCTTATTATATTACTCGGCCTTATTCCATTACACACGTTGAGGTTATTAGACTCTTGAAGTTTCTTCAAGCCCAGGAGGCATTTTTTCTTATCTCATTTATATCTTCAAACTTTGTACAATAAATCTAGAAATATAAAAAAGCTCCACATGCATTGGCTAAATTGATCTATAATCCAAAAATGAAATCTTCATTATTTAAAAAATTATTACAATATTAAATGGGGTATTATTATTCAAAAATTTATTTTTCAAAACAAATCAAATTTTTTTTGGATAATAGATGAGTCACAAGCTCACAAAAGCCACTAAATAATACATTTATAATAATTATTGATATTTATAATCCTTTCTCATTGTAGGTATATTGTTGTAACATTCAATAATGTGTTATTCTCGATTGTAGATAATTCTGGAAAATGCATTTATTAAACAAAAGGGCTTGTAGCTCATAGAAAATTAATGCATTCATAGAAATGGGTGGAATGAAAGAATTCTGGAAACGACCCAAACTAATGAACCAATTGAAGGATTCGAGGGGACCATGGGAAGGCCTATTGTTCATTTGACAAAGAATGAGGGAGATCGTTGGAAGATCTGCGTTATAAAATCTGCTGATGACACATAAATGAAAATGGGTCGAAATGTTTCCAATAGGGAGTGGCGAAGTTATGCGGGTGATTGGGGCATGGAGAAATAAGTGGAATAGGGAGATGAGCTCGCCAGGGTCCCGGAATTGAATGGGAACGATGGGCGAACATTTTGTTCAAGCCACGCGACCACATCCTTCGTCCTCCCTTCAAAATTCACACCCGACTTGTTTTGGCTCCCCATTGAAAAAGACTCCTCACTCCCCAAAAGAAAACTAGCACATACTCAATATTGACATTTACAAATATCACGACTCTTCGTCAACCTACATTTCCTCGATTCATTAAAATTTCTCACCAATTCATACATAGGTATACATAGGTATTGAAATAAACGGTCATTCACATTCACTTCTCACTAATAGTAGAATCGCTCATCCTTATGTCAAATTCTATAGAAGTTAGAGTCTTGAGCGTATATGCTCAAGGCTCAAGACCATCAGATTTTCTGTATATTTATAGCAGCTATAAATTTAATATGTTATACTTAAGTAAGTTGTATATAGCGTATATTTAGTAGAGTATGTGTGTGTGTGTTATTTCATTAATTTTCCGCACTTAATTATGTGTGGTGGATCATGGGGACATTAGGAAGAGGAAATTCATGACACCAAGACATGTTCTCGACATGTAATTTAAGGGAAAGAATCTAGCTGATAATGGCTGTACACAATCAAGACTTTTCACTCAAGTAAAATCATCCCATTCATGGATGCATAATTGAATTACAAGTTCAGATGTTCATTGAAACCCGGAGCTTCTCTCCCTCCTAGTGTTTGTCCATGTCGAGGTATCTTCCCATAAAGATGAATGATGCTCTGGCTGTCGAATGATGATGATGATGCAAATGGGGAATGATGAATCAGAATGAGACCCAGGGACCCTTGAGTTTCCCTAATGAAGCACAAATGGGTGGAGTCGTTCCGATGAATCACTGGACTTCCTGAAAGCGGCTTTAAACATAAAAAACAGCCCTGTAGTGCACAAAGAATATCGAGAGATTTGAGCCGGTCGTGTGGATGTGATGTGGATGATAGGACACAGGAGGCCTCGGAACTCAATAAAGGCGTATCCATTCGAGCAATTCATTTTACTCATTTACCATTGCACTCGGAAGTGAATGAAGGAGAGGAAATCGGATTTTCACTCTTCCCCTCCTTCAATTGGACGTACGAAGGACGAGGAAGAGGCAGCGGCGATTTTCCTCTTCGGTTCTCCTCCGAGGAAATGTCACAGTGGCCGTGTTAAAAGGATAATCAGAAATGATCGATGAGGCTTGGATGTGTGAATTTGAATGGTCGTCTTCCTCTACGGAGAAGGATTTGAATGAAGCTGTTGTTTTCCCCAAAGAGGCTTTAACCACCTCGAGAGCCTCCAACCCCTAATTGCAATCCCTTGTTCCTCTCAATCTCGCCAAACTCACCCGCTGTCGTCCTTCTCCCCTCTCTTCAAAGATTTGCATTTTATACTTTTCACCATTTGACTATTCATTCTCTTGTGGATGCTAGTATTCGCCAGATGCGAATAGCGTTGGTGTAGTGTTAGTCGTGGAAGGAGTCGTAAACCGTTAGGTAGAATTGTTTATCCAGTAAAGCCAATTGACTCATGAATAATTTAATTACTTCTCATTTGTATGTGGGGAAAATAAGGGAGGGAGAAGGAAAGGTATCAAGTTTACTTTTAATGAAGAATTCCCCGATAATGGAAAATGAGAGGGCATCGAGGGATCTTTTGATCCCGTGGAAAGTCATGAAAAGAATCTCAGATTTTTCCTTGCCCTTCGTCCTTTTATGAGAGGGTGCGGGAAGAATAATTGATGGGCGGACCATTAAAAGTGAGGGGAAAAGGGCAGTTGAAGAAGCCATCGCCTGCCACGAGTCCTCGCCCTTTTAAGAGATCCCCGACTTCATTGGACTCAACAAGGGCGGAGATAATGAATGAAGAGTTGAGAACTCTAAATAATTTATTGGGTGAAGTGCTAACTTGTAGGAAGAAGACGAGAAGGAAAATGACATTTTCTCTCCAGGGAACTCCACCCTCCTCTCCCTTCCTCCATCATCTTCACCTTCACCGCAGTAAGAAAGGAGCGGAAACCGAAATCAACCGCGAATCCTCCCTTTTAACTCCATTCACAATCCACTTATGAGCCAAATTAACAGAGGGATCATGATAAAAAGATGAAAGGCATTAAAGAAATTAAAACAATTAGAACAATTAGAGCATTATAGAACTTTAAGAAGCTACCTATATAATGTATAGTATTAATGTTTAAAACAGTGTAGAAGGGTTTAAAGCAATTAATGAGATAATTGCCTTTGATAAATGAGAAGAAACGGGTGATTTAATAAAAAATTAAAGAAGACCATTTAATTGAATCCAAACAGAAGGGGTAATTGATAAAGGGGCGCGTGGGGTGTTTGAGTGGCGAAGGAAGCAAACAGAAGAGATTCTTAACGAGTGAAGAGATAAAGGGAGAAAGTGCGTGGTGGGATGAAGGGAGAAGGAAATAAAAGGAAGAATGTTCCACGCGGCATGTACAGTAAAAAGGAAATCTTATCCCCCTCTTTTCTTCCAAAGGAGCTTCGTTAATTTAATTATTCCCCTCAGCCAAAAGGCAAAAAGGAGGAAAAATTCATTTCCCTTCTCGTTGAGAGATTGGATTATGTTCGTGGTCAGAAAGAGATGATTTGAAGTGGAGCAGATGATACGATGAGAGGCTTCTTCTCCGTTGGGGATCTCCACACGGGAGGAGAGGAAAACTCCTTCTGACACCGGAAGAACTCGAGCACAGCTGGTTCGAACTAACCCGCAATTCCTCTCCTTCCCCAGATGAGAAGCCCGATGAATCTTCACTTACGGGGAATGAAACTGCTTTTAATGGTGATCGGACGCCTCTCATCTCTTACCCATCTCCTCCCATTAAATTCTCATCAAAGCCGAGGCTATACAGAGAATTTCTCATTTTGAGCACAACACTAATTATACTCATCTAAGCAGATTTAACTTTACTTCTTTTTATTCTATAATAGTTATAATTACATAAACATACAATTGAGATAAACATGAGCAATTATGTGTATCAACATATATTTTATTATGACATGATAGAAAGGATCAAAAACGTCCAAACTTAGAGCTTTAATATAAATGCCAATAATATGATTTTAAAGAATAAACTCAATTGACGTTTTAAATATATTTATTACTAGATTGAATATTTATGACAAAACTTAGGAGGATAGAAAATGAAGCTAAAAACAGGAGATTACTGTTCATAAGAGCGAGAATGATGGGGGAAGAATTCTCTTTAAGCTCTCATCCTCAAAGTTGAAGAGGGTAGGTGAGGTGATTGTGGATGAAGAGCCGCCTAATTGGAATACAAGTGCACTTTCCTTCACCCGTTTTATCTTCCATTCCTTCCCGATCTCCTCGATTTATTCAACAATAAACTTGGAGCTCATTCCCTCTCTTATCAACAGCCTCCCGACCATTTGAGTAGCTTGGTGAGAAATAAACCGGTCGTTCAAGTGTCTTTCTCTTCCCCTTCTCTCATCTTTTCTTGATTAAAGAGAGAAAATAGCCGTCTTGTGGACGCTTAATGAGCCTCGTTTACACTACACAACTCTGCTCGCTTAGAATAATCTCTGGATGATCTCTTAATATCGCTAGTTTATGTTTACGTCTTAAGGTTTATGTCTCATGTTAATTACCATGTAGTTTGTTCAATACTAAACCGTCCATCCACTAGAAACTCCATTATGATTTCACGATTAAGAATTCTTGTAGCTAATCATTAAAAATTTCTCTTGGATCTTCTGATTATACAAAATAAATAAGCATAAAAAGTTTCACTTAGAATAGACAATAATATAAACATAAAGTCAATTATTTAAATTAAATATATTCATTTATTGATTTAAATATTTAATTTTAAAAGTTGATTGAACATAACAAGAAAAAGTTCTCATATTTCATATTAACTTTAAATGCCCACATCATAAGTTTTGTGATATGAGCTTTTCACCTTTCAATCTCAAGTTGAGAAATGTAAGGTTGAGAAGATCCATCTCCTTCTTCCATTTCCCCTGTCTCATAAAGGGAAATTTTAAGTTGGAGAAAGTCGACGGACGTTTTCTTCTTTCTACAATGTGATGGATGATTCTCAAGTGTGAACACCTTCTTTGGCCCCATCTGAGAATAAATTGAAAGTTTCCACACTTCCCTTTCCCTATTTATTTAAATGGAGAATGAATCCCTGTTTACTCTCCCCTTCCCCCCCGTTTACCTTTCCACTTTACGTCGAAGAGGGACTTTTATGCGCCATATTTATTGAACCCGGGTCTTTATCGAACAAGAAACCTCTCAGAGAAGATTAAAGGACGAGAGGAGGAAGTTTAAAGATTGCAATTACTGTTCCGACAGCTTTTAATCGACTTTTAATGAAAGTGGTTTGATGACACGGCTGTCAGATTTTCACAACAACATGGCGAAGATAAAAAAAGTTTTTTCTGGCGGAGAAAGCAAAACTTGTAAAGGTTGGAAAGCGGAGTGAAAGTTAAAAGGAGGTTTAATCTGAGTAAAAGCGACGGATATATTCCGAGATTCCCCCCAACAATGAGCTGATGGTTGAAAAGGCAGAAGAATGGGTCAGCGTGAAAAGATCCACGGGCTTCCAATTTTTTGATAAGGCTTTTTGGTTCACCGGCTCTGTTCGCGACCATTGTGGGAGAAAGATGGAGATTGGCGTTGCAGGTGGCATTTTCTAGAGTTTCTCTCATGTCAGCCCTCCTATCCCCCTGAGTCCCTCACTTAATGGGAACCACTTAGGCTCAAGAACTTTCCGACTTCTCCATCACAATTTTCTCTGTCATTTCCTATCACCGTTCCTTCGGCTCTCTCCCTATATGATCGATGGCCTCTGACCATCCCTTATGCTATCAAAATATGTATTTATATTCTCATATCCTCACCTTATGAGATCAAACAGCTTAAAAGTCTTAGAAAATTTTTCTTCGTCTCATTTTTGTTTAATGTTTTAATATTTTTAGCCTATCGCATTAGGTTTAATAATTTGGTCCTGCATGATACCAATGGTGGAGCAGCCTGGGATTTGAAATGACATTGACGTTAACTTAATAGGATTGATGTTTACATCAAATATTTTTATTGATTTTAAGTTTATACTGAAATATTGTGATGTGAAATCTAAGAAATATAAACTTTTTAGCAAGAAACATTTGAAACAATTTGAATGAAGATAGTTGAATATTTACAACAGAATTGAATAATATTGTGTGGAAAACATGAACTGTTTGGACGAATTTCGGAGAGACGACGCAATTTGGCTTAAGAAGGACTGATTGGTTGTCTGGGACCAGTTTACCATGAAACCATGTCGGGGTAATTGAATCAGAGCCTTGGGATGAATAGGGAAGACTTTCGGCGATAATAGAATGATTGGGGATTGGCGAGGGGGCGAGGACGGAAGCGAGGACGAGTGAGCAGTCAGTTGGTACAGACACTAAATTCCGAAGCCAGATGCAGTTGACACGCAGGATGAAGCACATTTTTACGTCTCAAAGTTGAGGGCAAATGGGATCCGTCTTTTCTCCCTGTCTCCTAACCTTAATTCTCCTGGAAAATAGAAAAAAAGTTGAAAAGATTCAACTTTATTTGCAAGTCCGTGAGTCGGTTTCAAACTAGTGACTTTAAGAATTCCAAGTCAAACCCGTTCGCTTCCCACAAATACTAATTTGAAAATTGCATAAAATTGCATAAATTCCCATTCGAATTTGCCAAAAATCAGTCATTCACTTCTTCGCTCTACTTCCTTTTAAGTTACGTTCAGTTGGCAAATTGAATTAAATGATTTACCTTTCGCATAAACAGTTAGATAATAAAAGATTTATTATGACAATAAAAGAACCAAGGAGTTTCCCAGCCTTGTTTTCATTAAAAGAAAGAGAAAGCAGAAAGAGAAAGAATTCTTTATTCGCGCAATACAATGAAGAGATTGATGATAATCACTCGAATTTGTCATTCTTGCTTATTTCATTTAGGAATCTGGAGGGGGAGTGAGCTAATTCGTTCATTAATTTAGAAAGATTCTCACTCTCCGCTCACAATCCCTCTGACGTTTATTAATGAAGGAACCCGAAAGTGTGGAGATTCGAGCTGAGTAACATTCCCTGTCCTCACAACTGCTCCTTGTCACAATTATTTTTTAATTTAATTTTTAAAATTCTAACCGCTCCCTCTCAAACCTCACTCCCATTGTGTTTCCCTTGAGTCAAAAGTTAGGATTCCACTTTTGTTCAAGTGTAAAGTTGTTTTCCGAGTTGAACTTCCTACTCGAATCACTTCTTTCACTTATATGACCCTTGAAAGGGGGAAACGCGGGTTTGGAGGTCTTTGTAAAATTTCCCAACGCCCTCCATGTCATTAGGATCCAAAGGGGCAAAAGAGAGTTATATTGGAATGGATCAAGATGTTTTCAAATTGTTATTCTTAACAATGACTGATTTTTTCTCCATTGACGGGATTGAAAAGGGCGGGCGGGAGGAAATAGATTTCCTTCATCAATTCCCTTCAGGAGTAAATTAAATTCGGCCTCTACACATTTGCTCCTTATTTGAAATAATGAGGGGTATCAGGGAGGAGGGCCAGATGGTCGAGATGCAAACACAATCTCAAGTTCCCTCAATCCATGTCAAGGGGTAGATGGACATCTCAAGACGTCTAGATTACACAATAATTCTTTTTCAACCTCCATGGCTTTTCTTTCTCCTCGCTTTAACTTTATTTCCTAAACACCTTTGAAATGTTTTTACGATGGGGATGACACACTTTTGGCTCTTGGTATAACTGGTAACTGGGCTTTAAGGATTTTCTAAAACTATTTAAAATAGAGTGAGTGTCTAAAGTAGAAAGTTAAGAAGTAAATCCTCACCCAACTTGAACAAACTTTACACACAGAGAAGGGAAAAGTTATTTTCATCTAAGGTACTTTTAGGCCCGGATAAAAAACTTCTTCCTCGACCATAAACATTTTCTAATGTGACGAGGATTTCCTTACAACATCTTTACACAACTTTTCATCATTTCTCAATTTCCTATTCACTACATTAAAATTAATTAATTTTCCTTTCAAAAGAGTATAAAAGGCTCAACGTGTGTCTCTTAAATATTCTTTAGTTATTTTGTAAGCACCTGCTATAAGCATTATTTCTTATTCACAAGCATTTTAAACATTATGTTGTTTCATATTGAACAAGTGTCATTCTTTTGAGTTTTTTCTCTCCTAATTACCTTCTTCCTGTAAGATATGGAAATTCCAAGTTTATGATGCAATGATTCAAAATTAATGGAAACATTTTGTTTTTAATTAAATCATGTCATTTTAGTCTTCATGTAATATAAAAATGTTCTTGATAGAAAACCTTTCTTAATATCATACAAAATTCTATTCTATTTTATGTTACACGTGTAACATGTCGAAAATTCCCCAGCAGCCTCTCGAATATGAGGAACGATAAATGTAGCTCATTAATTCTATGTAGAAATAAACTTAAAGCAACCATGAGAGAAGCATCGCGTAATTTTCACTCCTCCTGAGCCGGTGGATGATAAAATAAACAGAGTGTAAGGGTAATAAATGAGAAAGCATAACTCCTCTATATGGAAGTGGCGATGATAAAAAAGAAAATTAGGTTTTCCGATGTTTTCTTAACCATTAATGTGAAGAGTTTTGAAGTCGGTGTTTGAAGGGACATGGAGATGTCCTGCATTGCACAACCAATAATATGCTTCATATAGAAAGGGACGGTGAGAGGGGATGAAAATCCCCCTTTAAGATCCCAACTTAATGACGAGGAGCAATAAAAATTCAGGCGACGTTCTCTGACGTGTGTCATTACAAGGATCCTTCTGTCTCTTAAATTTTTACGCGTCGTCCCCGCCTCTCTGCCGCCGACGTCAAAAAATCTGCCAATTACTCTGGAGGAGATTCCAGAGCATCCTAATAAACTATTTTATGATGAGGGCCATACTCGAGCAAATGAACCTTATTCTCCGTCCTCTTCCACCTTAAACACCATTAATGCTCTTAATGGCTTCCCTGTAATCGAATTCCTTGATTTATCTCCAAACTCTTCTGCATTTCATAATAAAAATGCTCCCAAACTCACCTCTCTGCCATTGGTCCTCGTTCGTCTCTGTCACTATTGATCAGTTCCTGGCAAATTAATTTGACCCGACTTTGCGAGTAAATTAAACATATTGCTTTATTTTTGCCAAATATCTCTAAAGAATGAAATCGATCGGTAGCGATTGGGAATTTGAAAGTGATAAAAGCTTTTTTGGTGCCATACAAATAGAACAATGGAGTAGGAGTAAGTGTGTAATAAAATGAATTGTTTTCAAATTCCAACTGTGTTTCACTTACGCATGATTATCTCACGGTGTATTGAATCAAAGAGCCTTTCGGACTCAATACGTCTAAAGAAAGTATTAAGAGAGATCGAATCGGAAATGGGAAAAAGGCCATCGAAAAGAATAGCAATAGGAAAGGGAGATTAAATAGATGACTTTATTTGTCGAGTCAATTCTGCCAATTTTCTCCATTTCCCCTTCTGCTTCTCCCCTTTCGTTCGTGGAATTCGGAATTCCCTGCATTTGGGTTCTGTTCATCTCCATCCTGTTTTTGAGTCCAACTTGCATCCCGCTCTCACGTGTCTTCAGAAGAATTGAGAGGGCCAAGGAGTCTAATGGAACTCAAGGAGTGATTTCCCGAGATTGGATGGAGCCACGAAAAAAAACAACTTCTTTACAATTGTGGCCCCCCAGACACCAATATTTAGAATCCGGCGGAATCTCATTAATATTGAAGGAGAAAACACAAGGACCTTTTCATTCCTTCCCCAAACAAAACTATGTAAAACTTTTTTGACATCCTGACACTCCCGGAAATTCAAGTCATCCTGCTAAAATACAATCCTGTCCTTATTTTCCAAGATTGAGATTCGAGAAACTCAACAGGGATTTGTATCTTTAAACTTTCGTCATTTACTCATCTCCATCCTTTTATCCAGAAAAAGTTATCAATTTCATATGTTGATTTATTTATTACAAAACTTTCTTTGTTCATTAATTACTTAATTCCCTCCCCATGATTTTACATTGATTAAAATTTATTCATATTGTTTTGAATTGCAAGTTTTTCCTCTTCGACTTTTTCTTCGAAATTATTTCTCTTCATTTGCCATAAAATATTGTAAAAGAGAGTATAGGGATTGTGAAAAATGTATTTGAAACTTTAAAAAACTTTGATGAAAGATGAAAGAAGCAAGGAGTTAAAAAGGTAAAGTTAAGTGGGCGGAGTCCATTTATTTACTCATCTTATGATTATTAGAGGAGAGAAGGAGGAGGAGCCGCCCTTTGACTCTGTTTGTCTTTGAGGAACTTCATGGGGATTCGAGGACGTTGTGAGCTAAGGGCACGTGAGGAGACTAAAGAGCCAACAAAATTCACGTCACATTGGAGATTCTAAGGAGAAAGTTGACGATTGAAGGAAAGAAGCAGCCCTTTCGCCTCGTCACCCGTGCGAATCACAAAGAAAGCTTTCACTAAGATAACACGAAAAAAGATCCTAAAAGATCAACTCACCCTCCTTGGTTAAAACTAAATTCACCCCATTGGTACTTTTTCGTTTTTTTCTTAAGCCTATTGGAATTTATTCTTTTTTCATGTTATGTGTAATATAAAATAAGAGAAATTGAATTTTATAAAATATTAGTAAAATGTTCAATGGAGTTAAAAGCGCATTAAATAAAACAATTTCGACACTTTAAAACAGCATTGCACTCCATATGTTCCATATATAAATAGAAATTCAAATGGAATTTATATGGAAAACGGCATTTTGCACTTATTATAAGTATGAATAAATTGGTTGAGATTGTGATGTAATGGAAAGATCATGTAGGTGATGGTAATGAGACATTCATTCGGACATTCATAATAATAGGGAAGTTCCATTTGAAGGTAATAAAATATTTTGAGCCGACAGAAAAGATAAATCAGGCGGTTTGGAGCCAGAGATGGAAAAGAATATTTTATGCATGTTTGCAATAAAAATGCCAGAGGAATTTTGGTCTCCCTCCTTATATTTTATGGTTCAGTTGACAACTCGAATTCTTATCACCGATACAGCTCGCTGCTCTTCTACTCCGAGGCATAAGGCGGCCAAGGAACAGCGCGACTCGCCAATCTTCTATGCATCTCCCTGTGGCGACTCCAAGGCCCGTCGATCTCCTCCATCCTTCAACGTGACTGTCACTTTGTGGTGGAAATTGGATGGAGGTTCTTCGAACATTAACATGCTTCGATCTGCCGAGGAACTCAATCCTCCTATAAGCCTCCATAAATACAGATCCCGACCTTTTGCGGCTTGAAAAGAGGGGAGAGAAAAAAGATAAAGATGAGAATTCCGCATCGATTTCCCCTTATGCTCTTCAAGCATAACACCCCCAACTTGACTGAATCTCTTATGAATCTCGGAACAATGATATCTTCATCCATCTCCCTTATCTTCATTAACATTTTATAGAGCTACTTTCTGCTTCCCAAACTTGAAACTTCTGTTGTAGATACATCAAGTTATTGGCATTTATTTACTATTTACGTAACTTTATATAACTTCAAGCTTAATGTATAATAAAGCACCTGAGTTCTACCTAATCATTTTATTTTATATGCTTAATTATCAACAGCTTTTTTGCCAGAAAGTACATTAACTATATATAGTAATTTCAATACTATTTACAGATATTGCTCATGCACTTGTTAAATAGAAAATGCACGGGTTATATACATTTGAGTGAAATTTGAACTTAAGGATAATAGTTTTTTAACCAAGTCCTTGGACTATGCAACAATGTAAAATTAGATAATAATCAAGTGATTAAAATTACAATGAGTATGTATACTTTTATAGCTGGCTTATATAATAATGATTCTCATCAATATAATAATATAACAATTCAACTCAGTTTCCTTTCAAGGAGTAAACATCCAATGTATTGCTTATATGCAATCTTATATAAAAGTAACATTTATATGATTTTCAGCCTTGGGCTGACCAGCCAAACGACACTGTGCTAAAAAAATGATAAAGACTTTTAAGCGCACGGACGGATATGCTTTTGCTTAGGGCAACTCCAAAGTTCAACGACGAACCCAGCTGACAGCACTTAACTTCGCTCTTCCACTCAACTTCACTTGATTTCATCATAAATTGCTAAAAAGATATTAATACTAAACGTTGTTAGCAATGTGCTTTAGTTAGACAGTTCAAGTCAGAGAGGAAGTTTCTAATTTGTACGACAAGTGAATAACTTATAACATAGCAGAGAAGCTTCAAAATGGTTCGAGCTACGACTCCTTCAGTGTGTATCATTGGAGCTGGGTAAATTAATTATTTAAATTATACTTTCAAAGTTTACAGTTGACAAATAATTGAATTAAAAATGTGCTGATCTCAGGTACTCCGGGCTTTGCATGGGAATTCAATTAAAAGAGAAATTGGGTATCAAAGACTTTACAACATTTGAATTGAATCCCGACGTTGGCGGTACATGGTTAGTGAACAAATATCCTGGATGTGCATGCGACGTTCCAAGTCATCTTTATTCCCTTTCTTTTGAGCAAAATCCAAGTATGATTATTTTAGAGTCAATACAAGAATAAGCCATAACATTAACATTATCAAAACTAATGAAAATAATTAATCAATTTCTAAATAAATAACTAAAAAACTGAACATAACATTAATATGGATTCTATTTGATTAAGATTGGACAGAAAATTACTCTTCTCAACCTGAAATTCTCGAGTATCTTAGAGAAGTTGCAAAGAAGCACAATTTGTACAAAAATATTAAGTTTAACACTCAAGTGAAACGAGCTGTATGGCAAGAAGCAACCAAGCAGTGGGAAGTAACGATCTTCAACAAAGATGATAAGAAGGAAACCGTGCACAAGTTTGACATTTTGTAAGGAGCTATTATACGTACAATTACACTTTAGTAATTGCTAACTATGAAAATTAAGATATGTCAACTCTAGTACTTATTAATTTTTAATTTAGGATTTCTGCTTGTGGAGCCTTCAGAGAACCCAATTTCCCCAAAGAATTCGAGGATTTCAAAGGAGTCAAAATGCATTCAGCCCTTTGGAACGACAGCATTGACATTGAAAATAAAGTTGTTGGAATTATTGGGAGCGGATCGAGCAGCTCACAGATAATTCCAGTTATCGCACCAAAGGTCAAGGAACTTCATGTTTTTCAAAGAAATCCTCCATGGGTCATCCCTCGCCACCAGTTTTCTTTTCCTCCGTTTATGAAGAAAATGTTCAAATACATTCCTCTTTTTCAATATTTTTATCGGTGTCTTTTGTTTCTGTTGTTCGAATTGTTTTACCCAATGTTCGTTGAAGGAACTTTTTTGAGAAAACTTGGTAAGTTCTAAAAAATTTACACCTTATACTATAACTTTATTCATGATAAAATGGGATTTAAAAAATATAATTATTGCTACAATTTATTAAAGCTCTCAAACAACTTAACCATGTGAGAGAAACAGGATTAAGCAAAGCTGATTCTTATGTGAAAGAAAACATGACGCCTAAATATCAGTTTGGTTGTAAGAGAACTGTTTTATCAAATGACTTGTATAAAGCTATGATGAGACCTCAAACAACTCTTCATAGTGAAAAAATTACGACTGTGAATGAAAATTCATTATTGACGTCTGATGGAAAAGATACCAAACTTGATGTAAGATCTTAACTGATTAAAGTTTACGATATTATAATGTTGTAAACCCATTCATCGCCGCGCCACGCCAAGGGTTGGGAGTCAACGCGCTGGATTAAGTTCCATGTATTGGAAAAGGTTGTGGGATCGCTTCCCACTGATGGGGATTCCATTTTCCTATTATTACCCTTCTCTCTCCACCAGAAATGGTCAACTGAACGTGGCTCTAGATCACATGGAAATTCCTTTCTTCCTCTTTATATTAATCCTTCCTCTCCTAAATCAAATTCTATTTATCAGACAGTTAGGGCTGGGAGATCAGCTCGTCAACAACATATTCTCCTTTTCCTTTAAATACTGTATTTGACTGTACGTTAATATAAACAATGTAATTAATAATAATATTTTAAATACTTTTCATTAAAGGTACTCATATTAGCGACTGGCTATCGAGTTCAAGAATACTTATTCCCAATGGAAATCATTGGAAAGGGGCAAACCAGCGTTCTTCAACATTGGATTGAAACTCATCCAAAATCCTTTTACGGAATTCAATCATCTCTTTTACCCAATGCTTTCTTACTACTCGGTCCAAACACTGTAAAATCATTATTTTATTTAAAATATTTAAAGTAGTGAATTAAAATATGATAACGAAACATTATTAATGAAATTATTGATCATTGAATTTGTAATTGCCATACGCCTAAATTAAAAAAATTAAATATCTATTATAGGGACTCGGGCACAACAGTGCTATTTTCATGATTGAATGCCAAGTCCAATACACCATCATGGTCTTAAAAGAATTAATTCGACAAGGATCGAAAGTCGTTACAGTCAAAGAATCGTCACAAGAAGAATTCATGGATTTGGTTGAAAAGGATGTAAAGCCCACAGTTTGGGGATCAGGAGCAGATTGCAATGCTTGGTATTTTAACAAAGATGGATTTCCAACGGCTATTTGGCCAAAATCTTGCATTAGTTATTGGAGAAAACTTAAAAATATGGATTTGTCTAATATGAACTTTGATTAAAAAAATAAAATTTGGTACTTTATAAATATTATTTTGTTTTTTTTTCATTACTAAAAACTTAAAGAGATGTGACAATCTATGCATATTAAGTATATTTTATTAAAAATAAAAGTCAAGTGGAAATTTCAATATAAATCCTTATTCAGTAGAAAAACATTGCTCAACTTTTTATAAAATGTTTATAAAAGTTTATAAATCTTCATTTATAAAAGTTAAAAATTCATGAATTAATAATGGAAAATGAAAAATACAATTACGACATAGTGCACTTCATAACTGCATAGGAATTAGGAATGCACATACATGCCACATGCACTTTAAATGAGTCTGATTTTACCCCTACTTCATGGGTGAGTGAAGTGAAGAGTCCCAGTCGATAGAAATGTTTGTAGTGCCATCTGTTAAAATGCCAGGATAGAAGTAGGAGTTAGAACTCTTTACCTCTTTCTTTCTGAATTTTACGAGATTAATTTATCTGAAATTTAAAAATCTCCTGTTGGTTCGTAAGAGGTATGAAAACTTTATATTTCAACTTTAACCTTGCTTTAACATTAAAGTTACATCATTAGCGTAAAATATTCAATCTTAGTTTAATGGTTTTTGAGTAGATATTAATTGATTGTGTTATTTGTATTTGTATTTTCAGAATTCGGAAAGATGATCGCTGCACGAACGGCATTGAAGCTCGTTGGTCAAAAGACCGTCGTCGTTCCATCGAGGTCAATTTATCCTCACATGTCGAGTAACCATTTGGCATCTATGCCAAGGGTCAGGATCTCCACTGCGGTATGTAACGTTGCTCTCCTTTGCTTAATAATTAATTTTAACCTTCTATGAATTACCTATATATTATTAGCTTTCCATAATTTGCAAGATTTTTTAATTTAATTTTCAGGAGAAAGCGGTGACTTTTGTTGTTTTTATTGCCGGTATTGTGGCTACTCCAGCTTACATCATAACCCACATGGACAGCTACAGAACCCTTCCACCAAAGTAGATTCAATGATGACCCTATTAACTTGCTCGTAGTTCATTATTCAATATTTAAAATGTAAAAACAAATTGTAAATGAGCCTTCATGACTCCGTTGTTAATGTCGTGAATAAATAAATTAAATACTTAAGATCATTATTTATTTTCATTAAATTACGTAGGTAATCATTCTACATAATAGTCAATACTTTCATTATATATTTGAATAATGTTTTATTATAATATATAGGTAGTAATTAACAATTTTGTTATATTATTTTGCATTCGTTAATCTTAAATGAATTTTTTATCCCATTTTTTTAATTATTGAAAGACGATAAAAAATAAATTAGTACACTTTAATACTTCGGTATGTGGTCAGTTCAACTTCAAGGTAAAACAATATAAAAATTGTATAATTGGTCAGTAAAAGTTGACTTGTTCTTTATTCAGATACTTAATTAGTGTAAGTAATGGTTTTTAGGTAGAGTAAGAATTCATTAAATGGTGTATTTTTAACCCTTAGCCAACGATAGACGTTATATACGTCATTTGAAAGCATACTTCTCCCACTGATGACGTATTTATACGCCATTTGCTAAATTAGCGCTAGGCTAGACTTATATACAGCCTGATTTCAAAAAGGGTCAGAATTCTCTCATCTTTCCCCTATAGATAATTACGTTCTAAACATTGCGACATGTATTATAGGGGTGATTCCAAGCCCTCGTCGAGATAGGGAAAGGAAAATCGAGGATTTCTAAAAGAAATCCCCGCTTAAAATACACACACAATTCTTACATCTACAAAACGCGGGCGAGTACGTTCATTATCAAAGTTTTGGTTTATGTTTTTTGTGATGGTCTATCGATTAGAATCAAGTATTTGAGCGTACTCCTTCGCGTTTTGTAGAT
>VJMY01000278.1:0-93158 GCA_009869795.1 Neelides sp. FZ-2019
AATTACGTAAAAAGTTAGCTTTTGGGGTTTTTCAATGAGCTCTATAAGTTAGGAATCATTTGGATAAATTTCAAGATATCCATGCGTCGCACTATTTGGTAACTTTTGAAATATTTACCCCCATATTTATTAGGATGACCTTTATTCTCCCATTAGAATGAGAATTGTGGAAAGAATTGAACCTTCGCGTGAGAGTCAATTAAAAATTTTATTCATGTGGCTTTTAGTAAAGTTTAAACCCATCAATTTGTTTACTTCATTTCAATCATACCTACATATTTTACAATGACAAATATGGAAATCGATATACGCATAATAGATATTTACTGTATCTCCTATTTATTTTAAAGAATTTTTCATTGTTGTATAATAATATAATTTTATAACTTTTAAATTCTAAAAAATGAAACAATCAAATTCTCATATTTATTTTGCAAAATTATTTCATTTAAATGATATTTAATCTTTGGTCGTTTGAATGTGTTTGTATAATTGGTTGCGTGTTGTTAAAATAGATAATTGCATGATTGTTCTTACTTATCATTATTGCTTGAATTTTGCATTTTTGTGAATAATTATAATATATTTGTAGCATAATAGTGCATTAACTTTACAATTTAAGTTTAAAGAAATATGTAGAAAGAGGAATTATTTAACTGTTTATTTCACACTATATTATAAAAGAACTTCCATTCCCGCTATCGACTACTTCCCCAGTCTCAATAATGATCAATTCAGGAATGAATTGACAACCAGTTGTTGCAACATGCCCCAAACGTTTATTTAGGATAAAGCTTAAAGATGGAGAAATACATTGATAAACTATGTATTTACACAGTTTACACACAATACAATTGTATCGTTTCAAGAAGCTTCAGACAAATACAATACATTTGAAATAACTTTAATTCAATGATTTCAAAATATTAGCTTCAATCTAATTCTAATAAAAAACATTTTAATTTTTTGTTTTAGATTTCAAAGTAGTGAGCATAATAATTTGGGTTTCTTATGTTATTTACTTTTTTCTTGAAATGTACTTGGGATCATATCTTCTCACAGCAGTCAACAAGGTGCTTATTTTTGACTAAATTGATTATTCTGCATAATATTAATTGACTTTTTATTTATCTAATTTAATGTTGATCTTTAGATGAATATCAACAGTTGCAAAACTTGGATTCGAGCCAAAAATTATCAATTGAGTTTAATGGTCTTCATAGTCGTAATGCACAGTTTGATGCATTATTGTATTTATGAAATTATCATTTCCTCGATCATCTTCTTATTCACTGCTTATTTCATGTGGGTTGTGTCGAGATTCGCTCAAGAACTTTCTTCGCTTCCTCGATAACTTCATTGAGTTCAGAATTGCTTAAGGCTTGTCAAGTTTCGTTCATTGTTATGATTTTGGCATTACAAACTTATTATAAATTATCCTTATGTTTGGACCACAAAATATATAAACAAGTAATTTTACATTAATCTGGTAAAAATTATTCATATTTTTCATGCTTGACATATCTCACTTGTCTCACATGTTTCATATTTTTACATTCGACTACAATATTTACTGCTTGGTTATAAATGTTCAATTATATAATAAATTATTCTGATAATAATAAAAACAATGAATAATGAAATAATATGGTAAAGTGAATATGTTTTACATTTTGATTATGATAAGATTCTACGTTAGCTTCTTGATGTACTTTTCTTTACTTTTATATATTTAATCAAAACAACCTTTAAAATTGTTGAATCTTAGCAGTCCAGTAATCAATTGTAATATAACTGATGCTAAATAGTAATACGTTTCATATTTACTGATAAATACCTTCATAATATTATATTAGTACTTAATAATAATACTAATATACCGACACTCACTAAAACATGAATCCCAATTTAACATTTCACATTTTTTTAAAATGACAATAAGCATTTTAAGCTCAAAATAAAATTATCGATTAAAATTTATTTATTATCTTGTACATACGCATATTTACGTGCAATAAATTATCAAGAATATTTGAAAATAAGCGATAACAAATAATAATGTAAACAAATGAATAAGTCAAACTATTATCTTTTAAGTCAACCCAAAGTCAAAAGTTGAAATACGTTTATTACAAGTGATAATTTTTTATTAGAACTATTATTACAAAATAAATATTATCAAATAAAATATTATATAGTATAATTTGCATCCAAAAATATAGTTGATAAAATTAGCATATTATATACATTATTAGGATAAAAGAAAAGATTATCTATATAAGCTCATTAACATTTGTGACGCAGAAGGAAAGGTAATTAGCATTAAATAAATCATCTACTCCGTCTATTTACAATGAGCCAGTGAACCATATGGAATTTCCAATTGTGCATTTTAATTTAGTTTGTATGCTTGAGTTGGAGTTGGAGCAGATATGCATATTTTCCTCCATGCATCCTCGTAAAAGATGAAATGTGTCTACCTAACTGTTGTAAATCTACTTTTAGAAACTTTATCACATTGATGTCGGTTGTTCACTCAATTTCCAGTTGAATCTCACAAGTTTCCTTCTGCTCAAGGAAATTATTTTTTGTCTTGCATAAAGCTCAAATATTTCTCATTAAAAATTTAAACCAGTTTCTACTTTAACATTTATTTTAAACTAACAAAGTTCAAAGCAAATAAGTCATAGTTCAAAAATGTCAAACCAACCAAAATTAGATGAAAATTGTAGAAGAGAAAATGTGAATTTTGATACTGTGCCACTAGGAGAAGTCATGAATGAAAATGTGAATAAGCCGGAAAATTTTGGTTCTCAAGATCTTATCAGTCGATGTTCAGAGGAAATAATTGGGATTGAGAGCGAAGCAAAGTGGATAAGCAAATTTTACAAATGGGCCATCAATTGGAAATTTATTAACTTTGTTTACATTGGGATTGTGAGTCTTTTGATTCCAACTCTTGTATGGCTCATTGGCTATCTTCTCACGGGATCTCAGAATCTCCCTGGAGGATCCATTTTCATTTTATTTGTCCTAGAATTTGGAGGAAGATTTTTTGGTGATTCATACGAATTATTTTAATAATTTTCAATAATAAATTCATCTATGGTCTATTCTATGAGTATTGATAATTCATATTTAAATTATTTCTGATGCAAATGTTAAAATAAATTAAAATAAATCTAAATTGTCTTAATTTTTTGTATTAAGGCTATGGAGTTGAATATCTCAAATTACCACCAATGATTGGAATGCTCGGTCTTGGAATTCTCATACGAAACACCCCTCATTTCGATTTTGGAAAATATTTAGATCCAAATGTTTCTGCTCCAATTCGGTATTTACAAATCACCTCAAATAGTTTAACAAAATTGGATAAAAATGAGTTAATGAGTTAAATATGAGATTGACACATTAAATTGTTTTCTTTTAGGCAACTTGCTCTAATGGTGATTCTGACCAGAGCTGGTCTTGGTTTGGACGTGGAAACTCTACTAAAAAGAAAAGGCCTCGTTCTTCGCCTTGCCTTCATCCCCACCATTGTCGAAGCAATCATTGTTGGGATCTCAGCTCATTTTATTCTCAATTTCCCTTGGTCCTGGTCTTTCCTTCTCGGGTAATTTTCCTTATGAGTTAATATCAGAAATTTCGAGTTTAGCTTCGTTGTAGCTGCCGTGTCTCCTGCCGTCGTCGTTCCACGACTTCTTCACTTGAGAGAAAACGGCTATGGAGTCGAGAAAGGAATCCCAACAGTCATCATCGCAGCAGCGAGTTTGGACAACATTGTGGCCATTTCGCTGTTTGGAGTCACTCTTGGATTTGCTTTAAGTGATGGAAAAAATGTGGGGTTTTCAATTGTCAAAGGACCTCTTGAGATTCTTATTGGACTCGCAATTGGAGTCATTTGGGGAATTTTGATCGGAATTATTTTCAATAGTTCACAAAGGGTACTTTGAACTTATTAATTTACCAATTTTTGTTATTAATTGCTGTTTAAATGATGAATTACTCATTAATGAATAGTGAACATTATTTTAGAAAAGAAAAATGATTAATTTTATAGGAAAATAAAAATTCTCTCATCATGCGAACCTTATTGACTTTCACCGGCGGAGCATCTTGTCTTATTGGATTTCAACAATTGGGGTTTTCAGGAGCTGGAGCACTTGGATGTCTTGTTTCTGCTTTTATTGCTGCTTTAGTTTGGAAAGCTCGCGGAGTTTTTATACCACCCGTAATTAATACGCTTAATCAATTTACTATTAATTTACTCATTATAGGTAATACCTACCTATAATATTGCAATTTAATCTGACTTCAAAGTATTTTAATTTTCATTCTTTTATTGTACAATTTATTTATGAAATATTTGACTTTTTAGGATCCATTAATATGGATCTTTTATCTTTTATGGTACTTCTTTGAACCACTCCTCTTTGGAGCTATTGGATGTCAAATCGATTTTTCTTCATTGGAATCTAATGTCATTTTACTCGGAGGAATTTGTATTCTCATTGGAGCCTTTGTAAGTTTTATATTATTCAATTTACTTAAAGTTAGTATAATAATAAATGATTATGACACGGATCACTTGAATGTAATATAAATTTTCATCTGCTATTATAGGGAAGATTCATCATCGCTTTTGCAATGTCAACTTCTGCAGGATTGGACGTTAAAGAGAAATTGTTTGTCGGTATTTCTTGGATCCCAAAAGCTACTGTTCAGGTTTCCCATTATGTCAATCAAAATAAATGCGTTTATTACATAATTTCTTTAATTACGGAGTCTGTCATTTATTTAAATCAAATAGGCTGCGATCGGCCCAGTGGCATTAGACACAGCCATACATTTGGGAGAATCAGGAGAAAACGTTCAGCTCGGACTTCAAGTTTTAACCCTTGCAGTTCTCGTAATAATTCTCACAGCGCCCCTTGGAGAACTAGGAGTCATTTGCTTTGGACCAAAATTTCTTAAGCAAAAGAAGCAAAAACCAGGCATTGATGGCATTGAAAATACGTCGACTGTCTTATAAATGCAATTAAATATATATATTTTATAAATTAATATCGTGTGTTCATTTCATTTATCAATTTCACCTTTTGGTTACAAGGGGTCTAAATAATGATACGATTTTTCTAACTTTACGTCATTTAAATTTTTAATTTTCCTATAAATAAAAGTTTAATTTAGGTTATTTATAAATTGTGAGAAAGAGAATAAAATGTTTCCCAAACCAGTTCGCCCATCTTCGCTTATTAAAGTATTAATTTTTATTAAATTTTAATTTGATGTTCATTTTTTAACATTTTTCAAATTGCTAATATTTTTTTAAATAGGTTGGAAGATGGTCTCTTCTTGGATTAGGAATTTACTGGGGAGCCTCTCGTCAATCTTCATTGGAAAAGACCGAAGCAAAATTGAGGGAGATTGCTGAAAAAGAAAGACCAACGAGAGAAGCTACTGCAAACGCCGAAAAAGAAAGGAAGAATCAAGGTGAACTTATGAGTTATTTATTAATTTTATTTGAGTTACAAATTGACATTTTTAGAGCTATGATCAAATTGTATTTATAATTTTTTCAAAAGAGGAAATGGCATATTTGCAATCACTTGGAGTGGATCTTGTTGGCGGTGGTTCAGATGGCGGAGGTTTCTGTGGCACTGGCGGTAGAAGCAAATCCGCTGGTACGTCGGAATACTCTTGTAATTGCTCTTGTGATTAAAATAGGAAAATTATAGTTCAAATAATTCTCTAAAACTATGCTACTTATAAATAATGAGTTTTTAATAAATTCAAAGTTCCATGCATAATCAAATAATTAAATCTTTTTTTATTTAAATGCATATTGGAACAAATCATGTTTATAAAAAATTACATTAGGTATCTATATTAGATTATTATTGACCGTTATTAGATTGTTTAACTTCAATCCAAAAAATGATTTAATAGTGCTTTCAAGATCTGGTAACAATTTAGATTAACCTTCAATCTTTGTGACTTTGAGGTGCATTACTTGAATGACTTCATAAAGATAGTCAAAATGGATTTGAGTATTTAAGCATATGGTTTAGTTAAAGTTGTTTTTGCCATGAAATGTTTTTTCTTCGGAAGGTTTGCATATATCCCACAACAGCCCCATAGAAGGAAAATAATCTAATGTTGATTAATGCCGAATGGAATCCG
This sequence comes from Neelides sp. FZ-2019, assembly GCA_009869795.1. Classification (NCBI taxonomy): domain Eukaryota; kingdom Metazoa; phylum Arthropoda; class Collembola; order Neelipleona; family Neelidae; genus Neelides; species Neelides sp. FZ-2019. Next base: position 6,187 of record VJMY01000278.1, read on the forward strand.
CCTATAGAATGTAAATTTTATTTAATATATTTCAAACCAAAACCATTTACAATTATGTGCAGAAGTAAATAAAGCTAACATGATAAAAGCTTAAAAGACTCAAAACCAAATTGAACATTTAGAAGATCGGAACGCTTCAACATGTAAATTCTTAATGTTTGAACTTTTGATAAAAATATAAATATATCTCTTCTTCTTACCTCTAAGCCCAAAAACCAATCCACAGAGCAAGCCTAAAAGACCCAACAAGGAAACATTGAATTTCATATAGGGAAATGAATTTAAGTTGGATTTGATATATTAGAAAGGAGATTTGTTTGAACCTGCCATTGAAGAGTTTCCCCAATCTTCTCTTCCTCGAATCTGTGAATTTTTAAAAGGGGATTGGAGATATGAGACGCTTTTAAGGATCCTTTTAAACCTTTAAGATTAGGAATTCATTTTTAAAGTGCTCCTCTGAAATGTTCTTATCACAAAGATCGAACAAAATTCCGGCCAAAACCCAACATTTTCCCATCCGGTACAGAGAGGAGGGGCCTGCAATCATTTTCCCAATTCCCTTCGCAAGTCTCTCATTCGTCCCTATAGGCAATGGAGTCTTTGGCATTGGAAGTCTGTCCATTGCAAAGAACTTTGTGTCAAAACCAGCCACAAGTCCTCCTGGAATAATTTTTTCTCTTTTCAAAACAGAGCAAAGGAGTCATTTATGTAACAGAATAAATATCCTTTGTGTGATATTAGTTTACGTTCAAGAGAATCAAAGATTTTTTATTTGGTCAAAATTATTTTGGTCAAGTTGATTAAAATACCGATGGTTCCAGATAGTACTTGGTTGAGTAAAACAATTAAATAGAATCCAATGACGTTTCCTTGAGGGTCTTTAATCATTACTTTGTTTGAGATGGCAAATCTCCGACCTTGGGCTCTTCTGTCGTCTCCAGAAAATAAGATGCGAATGAAGAGTGGCATTTGTCTCAGCAGGCTTCCTTTCTTCATTTGATCTTCCATCACATTTTCGGTCTTTTTGAACTTGTGTTCATCCTTCTTCCGGATTTTAATTGGAGGATTTGGGATGAAATTCTTATTCTTCTAGGGATTTGGGTCGAATTTCTAAAATGGATTGTCATCTTCATCCTTTTTAATGGTCATATGAATGTTTTACAACTTTATAAATTAGCTAACCAAATTATTTACAGTGCTATGTATTAATGAATTTTTTTTATAAAAAAAGATTAACATTAATTTAAATATGATATTTATTATTAATTAACCCAATTAATTTATTTGAATTAAAAATTAATTATTTAACCTAATTTATACTAAATAATTTGAATCGAAATAATTAAAAAAAACTAAATATGAGTTTTAAACATAGTGTTACTGTGAGAATGTGGCACTACCTCCGCACACAGTCATTGTCATTAGATGCTGGATGACTCTAAAGCACAAAGAAAGATTTGATCTTTGGCAGAATATCCCAAGGGTTTAAATTAACTCTATTTATTTTGAAAAGTCCATCATGGATGCAGCTCTTGTACCGAATTTCTACTTGAGAGATAAATCACGTTTCGCGTAAACCATTTTCAATCTCGACCCAAGGAACTCGTCTTTTAATAATAGGAGGAAATGAATTCCTCATCTCTTCAACTCTCACTTATTATTCCTCATCTTGATCCGAAGTGTGTGCGTCGTGCGTGGGTTTTACCTTCCACCTCATTTCTCATTCCAGAGATACGCTCAACATCAACAGGAAGAAAACAAAAATACAATCTGGAATTAATCTCCTTCTCCCCTCTTGTCATCTCAAGCCAGATTCGAATGACAAATTGAGAATATGGAAATTTCTCCATTTTCTTCCATTCGACTCCTTAAGGTCCGACGTGGGCTTTGATGGAATTAAAACAAGAATCGTCGTTCGAATATTAAAGGAATCTATATGTCAAGATTGAGTTTTTGATTTCATTGGATAGAAATAGAGAATAATTATTATTCGCTTGTGCAAAATGAATTTGTATTTAATTATGTATTTTACAACATTCAAGATGTGCTTTTGATTAATCTCTTGTGTCTCTTTATTATTAGCACATCTATAAGATTTGTAAATTGAACGCGTTTGAATTTGCATAAATACGTTACGGCATCTTATTTCCATCATCAGGACGTAAAGAGGAAATATATGAAGCATAAATTTGACTTGTATGATTCCAAATCCGAGCCAAGTTCTTAAAAATCTTGTAATTTGGAGAGAGACATGATGGAAGAAGAGTTGACTCTGACTTTAACTTATAAATCCCTTCGTTGGAATTAACCTTAAAACTTTATACCTAGAAATGACTCATGTTTTGAAATAGAAAATTGTTAAAAATGCTTTAATATAAACTGAATCTTTCAACTCGACTGAACCTTCATTTTTTCTTTTATAGGAAAATTGAAAATCATGGTAGTACCTACATACCCATACGACTTTATACATAATATCGAGCTTCTTTCTTATAATATGAATACGCAGTACGCAGGTAATATAAAATGCATATAAAAAGCATGTTTTCTAAAGTTAATAGATAAAAAAGCAAATTTTCACGCGCATTTTAGAAAAAGGCAAAGGCGGAAATGAAGCTTTTGAGGCATCATTGTGGAAAACGTGTGTAAATTGGGAGAAGAGAGATAAAAATGCATACATGTAATATAGTTCTTGGAATTCAAATATTATAGGTTGATCATATAATATTATCAAGGGTCGTGTTTTATGCCGGTGTCTGCGGTTGTAGGAAATGTTGTGCTGATGAAGGCGGCGGGAGTTTTATGATTATCGTCACTGGGATCTCAAGCGATGTTGTTTGATGGGAAGGGTGGACGGGAGGAAATTGGGTATGATGTTGACATAAGAAAACTTAATAAAGTGGCTCCCCTGATCCTTTCACTCAGCCAGCCTGCCGCCGAAAGAAATAAAATAAATACCGAGCAGAACAAACTCATTTCGAGCATCGCTCCTCAGGAGAAAGGGAGACTTCCAATGCAATTCAGACCTTCTCACATACACACAAGTTCCCTTCTAAACATCCTAGGGTCCTCAGTCAGACATCAGAAAGACATCAAATCAAATGGACTCGAATCTCTCTTCATTTTCTCCCAAGATTGACAACTTCAATGTCAAGAACATTTTTTTCAATAAATTCCCCTCCTATTCTTCCCTCTCTTTCAAGTTTGTCTTTTCATAAACATCTCTCTCCATTTAAATTGTTCATAGACTCAAAATGAACCTGTCGTTCGGAGATTTTTCTCCTTTTCAAGATGAAACTCGTCTCGGTTTTATGGACTAAAATACAATTATTGATTGCTAATTAATTTTGAATTTTACAATTCTTGTATACTCGAAATGCATAAATGGAATAATTAGAAAGCTAGTAAGTTTAGTAATATGGAAATGAAATTCATTTGAATAAAAAAGAAGTTGAAAAACGTGAAGCAAAATAGTAAAAATTCCTAAAAATTTCCCCAATTGGCATTCTTCTAGCTTGTGATTCAAAAATGGAATTTGATTCCTAAACGAATTTAATTAGATTGGAATAACTTGGTCCCTTGTCCCAATGCACACGTATATTTATTCGAATTTTGAAAAAAATAGTTTCAGAAAGTCGAGAAAGTTTGGAAAGCGCGTGAAAGGAGAGGTTTTGAAATAGGGAATTATTAAGTAAATGGAATCCCTTGAAGAAGGAGAATGAGAGGTTCAAAGTTTTAATTAATTTTCCCCAATGAATTCCCATTTCCCGATCTGATGTCTCCGAGGTCCTACTACACATAAAGATAAAGAAGGCAAGGAAGTGAAACTGTCTTTTAATTTCCCCCATATACTTTATATAGCTCCGATTGCTCTCTTCGACATCTTGAATATTTCCTCAAAGACACACCCCTTAAAGTTAGTTGGTTTGCAAAGAACAAAAGATTAAATTAACCTTCCTTTCACTCGCCGCCTCTTATCCTCTTAAATCTCATAAAAAAATAAATTAGCTCTCTCTTGATCATTCTCAAGAAAAAACTAGCCTTTACTTTCACTTACCCACTAGTTGTGCGACACCATCACTTAAAAACTATTTTCAAATCTCTCCAAATATAATTAAATACTATTAGTTGAACTGATTAGAATCAACAAGGATTAAGATCAGAGCGATTACAACCAGATCAATATAGGTACATAAGTAAAAAGCCCTATTTATGAGTTTTCCTATTAAATGCCTTTAAGAATTAATTAAATTCATAAAGAATTCTGAGTTGAAACTTTATCAATTTCCACAAATGTGAATATCCTTTTGCACGAAATCTCTCGGAGTCAAAATTAGAAAAAGGGCTTTTTGAGTTCTTAATATTCCTCCCTTACTTCCTCGAAGTTGTGTGGGAGGGTGAGAGAGCCAGGTAGGGATTGTTTATACATTCTTTTCTGAATAATAATGTAGAAGTAAATAGGGGAGAGGGTGTTCGTAAAAGCCCTCGTTTTCTAATAAGGCCCAGCAGTAAACTTGAGTCAAGTAGAATATTTTCTCATTTAAGCGTTGAGGGAGACGGAGGGGGAATTAGTCTATTTACTAAATATGCCAGAGAGGAAAAGACGGCACAAGAGACCTTCTTTTCCCCAAGAACAGTTCTTGGCCAAAGAGAGCTGTCGAGGTTGTTGGGGGTAGGATAGAAAATGTTCATGGATGCGACTTCATCTCCTTGTTTTGTTCCTATGGGGAAGAGTCATTGATTTAAGGGTCGATCTCCTTGCACCTGATGCCCAAAGACTACCAGCCTTTTCCTTATTATTTCCTTATACATCCACACGAAGCGGAGAAGCGATGCGTCCCTATTTGCTTCTCTGAAAAATGGTTCCTTAGGGAAACAAAGGGATGCTTAAAATCATCCGCAAAACCCAAAGACCCCTCTCTGCATATATTCCTCCATGTATCTGCTTCAAGAGGGAGGAAACTCGATCGCCACCCTCATCGTCCTTACGCAGAAAACACACAGGCGGACTTCCCTTGTCTCTCACTTCCTCACATTGCATATACGTTGCACGTTGAGTTTAACTTAGACACTTTGTACGGTACAGATGAGCCAAATTGAGAGCCACAGCCACCCTTCCAAGAGAGACAATAACAAATCGGCCAAGAACATTTCCGACTCCTCTTTGGGGACATTTGTAAGCCCCGTTCAAACGATTCTCATTTCTCATCCAAAAACCATTACTGGGGTTCTCTTATTTGAAATTATTAACTTGCGCCCTTCAATGACAAATTGATAAATGAACTCGGAACTGATCAATGGTTCTTTAATGAAATAATGGAGCAGGAGAGTCCAAGTAAACTAACATGAAGTTTCTACCTCACTAAATGTGACTGTGTTTATTATATTTATTTACACAGATCTCTAACAGATAGTTAGTATACCAAACTTGAAGTTGAAAAACAATTTCAACTTAATTTATTTTGAATTGAAAAATTAATGGATTTGTGTAAAGAAAAAATGATTGCAAATATTAATACATTAGTGTTTAAGTGTTTATGGAGGAGACATGTCCCACTTGACTCTGAGTATCTGACATGTCTTATGATGATTAAGAAGAAAAATGACTTTTTGGTTTACTCCTCCAAAGTAAGCAGAATGGTAGGTGTAATGCATGGAGGTATACCTACTAATAGAAGTGCAGTCTTGAAATTATTCAGAGATCGAAGTTAAAAAGGAAGAAAAACCTTTTGCATGATGGGCATATCTGCATTTCTATATACGTAGAGTTACGAAGTGTAACTACTTACTTAATGTCGGTTATCCTTGAGGGAATCATCTTTGAGTCTTCGGGTGTGTCGGAAGTGGGAGTCGGGGTGAGTGATAAATGTTCAGAGGGAGAAAGTGGATTGCATTAGAAGAGCAAGTAATCGGGTGAGAAGCATTTGGAATATTTTCATTAGTTATACTAATGTCCGGACCTCCAACGCATTCCGCTAATGACTCCTCCTCACCAACACTTAGCACTGAGGGAGACGGAAAGAAGTGAAATTAAATGGAGAATCTCTCACACCTTTTCATCCCCATCATTCCAAATCACTCATAATGTCTTCTGCTACAATAGAAACTAATGCATTATTCTCTCCCGAAATGTTTTCACTAATTCTCAAATTCATCCCTCATCATTTTTCTTTTTATCTTTTCATCATCAAATGCACCTCAGAGGTGTAACTTGCTTTTAAGATTAAATGTATATTATATCTGTATTATTACGAAAATAAAAAATATTAATGAAATTTGAATTCATTTTCAACTAAGTTAGAGTTAAATTAGCTAATCTTATTACTAGCATAAAGTTTTAATCATAATTTTTTTTAAATAACAGTTAGAAAACAGCGTAACTTTAAAACAACTTGATGAAACCATTTTAAAATCATGTTCAAGGTTTTTTCCAATTTGTAGGAAAATCTCCAAGTGGTGATGAGAAGATAATGGGTGAAAATAATGGAGTATAATGGGGGAGTGTAAGAAAGGAAATGTTTCTGGGAAAGCCTGGAGTAGAATGACGTGCTAAAATCCAGAAGAGACTTTACTCCATTCTCATTACGATTATGATTATTAACCCTCATTTTCAAACAATTTCTCGGAGCACATTTTATATATTATAAATATATCGTCCTTATGTCCTTACAAAGTATTATAGTAGATAGAATGCATAGCATATGCATAGGGCATTTACCCAACAACATATCAACTTTTGAATCCAATTACAAAAAGACATTTTCTTCTTTATTTCTAAAACGTACTCTCTGAACTATAAGAATCTGTGCGAACTTTGAAGGTTTTAATCAACGAATTAAAAGATTTCCTTTATAAATTGTTCGCCTTGATGAAAAAGGTCAAGAGATTGCTCAATATTATTATTATTCTTTCATAAGGCTTCGTTTGATGACTCCTAAATGAATGAAAGTAATGAGAATTGGGAAGTATTAAAAGGAAAAGGCGGAAATTAATAAAAATGAAGCCTTTAAAATGCCACTAATCATCATTTTAAGTATGTTCATCTTAGGTAAAATATAAGCCTTATAAGCCTTCGAGGATTCGAGCCGTTCTTCTCTAGTTTTAATTTTCTTAATTAAAATCCTCCTTTTAATTTCACATAATATGACGATATAAGTAATACTTCTTTAGTTTAAATCTAAATCCTTGTAAATAATGAAATTTGTTTTTATTGCATGTTTACTTGTAAGTATTTTAAAGATTTACAACTATGAAATTAATAAAATAAAAAAGAGTAAGAAAGCAGAAGCACAATAGAGGTGTTAAATAGACTTAAAAATACGAGAATAGTTTCTTAACTTCGTTATAATGATACCATTTTAATTATACAAGGGGTTTAAACTATTTATTTAATTTTTCACACAGTGAAACAATGGTTAAATGAAAATATGAAAATGCTATAGATTTAGTGTAGATTTCTTGGCCCAAAGAAATGAAATCAAAGAAGCTGCTCCGAGAAAGGCAAATAAGAAGAATCCTCATCTCATTTCAAAGGGCAAAACAGATTTGTTATATAAAATAAGAAGTGAAATCAAAGGGAAGTGTTGGAACTCGGAGTCATCTTGAGAATAATAATGATGATGATGGTTTCTCCTATGCCGCCTTTGAACCCTTGTGTTTCTCTCTCTGTTCTTCTCTTGTTTTATATGAAAGAGAGTAAAAAGAGAAAAGGGTGCTGGGCGTCTTTTGGGTTCTCATCCACGCCATCGAGGGGTCTTCATATGTTTGAGTTTGACGGGACGGAAGTTACAGGATGTCTCGAGCACATTTCCCATCTTCATATTTCCGAACGTGACCCGCATCTCATTGAGGAATATCTTTGAAATGAAGAGAATGCACATTGGTCTCGTCGTCGTATACTTTGAATTTATTAGATCCACTCATTTCAAAAGCACCCTTTTCATTTTCCCCCTTTCGGTTCATTTTAATAGAAATAGGAAGAAATTTAAAAACTCCGTTTTTGGGGAAGAAAATGAAGGATGGATGGGCTAAAAGGAACATTTGTGATTCAAATCCATTTTTATTTAAATATAAATAAACCATGCAATTCCCATTATAAAAGCCTTGATATCTTTTGAGCAAGGTATATAGCTAAAGGTTGAAGCATACGATGTTGATGCGAGTGTATTAAGTATTGATATACATTGACGTTTATTAACAACTTGCACAAAAAATAATTAGATAAATCTACATTCCTCGAATGCTTCAAATGCTTCAATGTTTATATCATCTTCCACTTGAATTGAGCCTTAAACTCTGTTTTTATAACTTGGTTTTTTATAACTTCCCGTGAGATATTTAAATGCCTTCAATATGTTTGCGTGTGTACATGTATACCTACATACACTCACTACGTGATGCTATAAACTCAAGGGAATTATGGGCTTTTTATATTCAATTCACCAATTTGGTAAAGTGGCAATCTTTTAAGATGATAAGATGAATTTTTAAAATTAGCCCAGCTTACTACATGAATCTTTGTCGTATATTTAAATAACAAACTTCCAAAAATACGATAAAATATTATAGCTATGTATAATGAAACTAAATATTTTGCATTCACACATTATAATAAATCCATTTCCTCTGTAATTAAATGAGTGCTGAGGTGCTGACGCTGAGTTAAATTATTTTTCAATTTGTTGTTTCGTTTTAGTCTTATTGTTTTGTTATTTATGATGAGATCTGCTGAGTCGAGTTGATTTTCCTTTAGAATTGTGATATTGTGAAAAGGTTCAATATTCCTCGACTTGATTGTATTTCTCACCCAATTACGTTTGTCTGGGAGGAGTGTCTCATTAAGAAGATGAGGAGTTAAATTCCTTTTAATGAAAGGGGTATAATAGGGGCGATGGGGGATGGTAAAATATGTTGTGGAACACGGCGGGGGGAATAGCGTCTCAAGGGTTTCCGCCGCCTTTTTCACCGTCCCTTCTACTTGGAAATGTAAAGGGAGAGAAGTGGAGTGAGAGGGGATTCCTTCTTAGAGTCAATCTTCCTCACCCTGGGTGTTCGCCCATAAAACTCTTACCTCTCCCTCACTTGGAAAACCATCTCCTTGAAGACTTTCGATCAAATAGGAAGAAAAGTCGCTCCCTCGACGTCAACCTACAAAACCACACAGACCATCCTACTTATTTCTTACTCTATAATCTACTATTCACATTCGAAAAAGCTTTCCTTGATACCATATAGCTTAACACTCTTTGATCATATCACTGGGTTTAAATTGTCTTTTTTTAGATTTAAAAATATAAGTAACTGTGAACATCCGTGGTATAATTCATTTAAGCTCAAAAGTTCCATGAAATTTCTTAAGGAACTCATTGAAATTCTATTTTGTACCTTCTAGAATAAATTGAATTTTCTAGGAGTAATTTATAAAAGTTTGAGGTAGGACCGGAACACTTTATTACAAATGTAAATGTAATTTATAACATTAGACATTTCCATATAAGAAATTCAACACTGGCACTTGTTACAACAATTTTTTCATTTTCAATATACAAGAAGAAAGAAAAAGCACTGTATGCATCGAAAGCCCATAAAACTAAACATAATAGCGTCTTGAAATTTCAATGCGTTCAATATACTTATATAATAAATAATATGGAGTTATTGTATAGGAAGAGGAATTGGAATTCAATCAGTGCGTTGTTGGTGGGATCCAAGGAAGCCCTGATTGATGGATGGATAACCAAGTGAAGAAAATGAGGCTTTGTGAAGGAGGCAATGAAAAATGACTTTATGACCGTGTCTAATTCCAAGGGTTCACATTGTATGGGAGACCATTTCCATCCCTTCACCCTCCTCACGATCATTTTGACTCACCACCTCGGAACAAAGTGCTCCTCCTCACTATCCCTCAGCTTTCCTATCAGGAGTTTACAATGAAATTTCACATTATTAGATTTTCAATTAATAGAAAATACACAGACGTACACATAAGATGCGTCAATAAACCAATTTATTACTTTTTAAAATTACTTTTTTATTTTTATAAATTTTAACTAATTTTCATCAATTTTATTATTTATTTTATAAAATGCATTACTTTTTACTATATTTAACATTAAGCGAACGATTGAGATTGAAGAGGTCAGGATGAACACATAGTAAAAGACAAGTATACTTGAGTCTCCTAATGTCCCACGTCCCACCACTATATTTAGTATGAGAGTTCACATCTGTCATTTGTGGTTGGGATCAGTTTCTTTATCATTCACAGGGACTGCACGATCATGTGGCTCACATTCATATTAATGTTGAGGAGAGGTGGTGGGGAAGACACGTTGAGTGGAAATACTTCAACTGAATCTCCCGGAACCTAATGAATCAATTCTGAGTAATGTGCTGGGAACAGCAAGGGTCCTCACGCAACCCACGAGCCATGTCTTTAACTCACCACAACCTTTGAATTTTCATATTTTTCTCTCCCTCACTCACCACTTATTGTCCCATATAGTTAAACACCTCAATCGGCACTTAACCCTCATGATTGTCCACATGTCCCATATAAAATACGTAAATTAACTTGCATCTTGTATAGGAGATACTAACAATAAGTATAATTATCAACTTACAAAAGAACTCATTGATTAACATATTATACAGATTATGCACACATTGAAACCATTATTTGTTATGGGCATATGTATACGTACAAGTGTGTACAAAGCACTTAGAAATGAAAGGAAAAAGCATTTGTAAATGTTTGAAGGTGGAGAAGGAAATTGATAAAACAGAAGGAGATTCGTCAACGAGGAGCCAAGGGAGAAAATCTCGAATAACAGTCGGTCATTCTTTCCTCAATCACCCAGTGTTGAGTGACGAGGAAAGTGAGGGACAAAAGAAGAGCCAACGTATTTATTATGGACATGTTGGAGTCTTTTGACGCGGATATGTGAAATATCTCTTTCGTACGCCAGCGTCCCTTGACAAGGGAGGATGACACGAGGGAGAATTCGCCTTGACAGCCGGCCAGATGCCAACTCACATTTCATATCCCTTCCAAATATTCCCCTCTAAACTCATCCATCCTCATCGGACCGGCCATCGTCATAATGCCCTTTATTGCAGATCCCTTTTTCTATTACCTAATCGAGTTGAGGAGGATAAAAGGGATATGGCCATGTGCTTACCTTTCCCTTTTCTCTCACCACGTCACATTCACTAATTTTAGGAAAAATAGTTATTAATCACACGAGTGATTCATTGATTTGGTACTATTGATTAAAGTAAAGTAAAAGATAATTAAATTAGATTCTTAAATGTTGAAATGACAATTTTAAATACTTAAATAAATAAGATAATTGAAGATAATTTATGTAATCACATTTAGGTATTTAACTTGCCCAAATTCAAAAAGCTTAAAATCATTAATCATTTGTTACTTCAACTCTGGAAAGATGTCTTTTCTTGGAAAACTTTTCATATTTACATAAGCATCATTTATCAGAGCGTGTAATGAGCGCTCTAATAAAATCCTGGTGATTTTAAATTGCCTAGTTAATTGATTATATAAGATCTAATTAATAGATGAGGATGGAAGATAAAAGAAGTTGAATTAATCAGGGTTCTTTGACTAAGAATTCCTATCTCTTTCCTCTTGAGTAGAGAGGAGATGAGAAGTGAAAGAGAGAAGAAAGGACCCAAACTTTCCTCCTTTCAAGCACTCAACTTGGACCGGTAAACAATGCAGGGCTAATTTCCCTTAACAGTTCCCAGCCGCATCTTCCATGATTCTCTTCTCAAATTAATTCTGAAAGGCTATTATTCGCTTTAAGTGATCTCAAAGATATGAGGAAGACGAAAGCGGAATAATCTCAACCCTTCTATTTGTAATTATTAATTATATATAATGTGTCCTAGCTGCTTTCTTTTAGTAATATGTAAAGATTATACATTAACTATTTATTTAAAATATGTAATTAAGTAAACGTTCTGTGATGCTTATGTATACTTTATTTATAATTAATTAACATCAGTATTAACATTAATACAGTTAATTTATGATGCGCTCTTTTTATAGAGTTACTAATACTGTGAGTTAAAATTTTATTTTTTTTAAACAGTTGGATAAACAGCCCAGCTTCCAATATTGCAACGATTCTTGTTTCGTGCAATCTTGATGTATCCTTTATCTCCCCAATCATTTCCCCATGAGTTTTTAACAATCCAATGATCTTTAGCATACCTGTGTGTTAATCACATTATTATATTAATCAATTGATCATACTACATATATGTTTGGTTAAATTGTTTCTTTTTACCCAACAGCGACAATAGCATGAAGATTCTGACAACTGTTCTGGGTGTTACATTCCTTGTCGTCATAAATTCCTGTCTTGTACCGAAAAAATGTCTTTGGCACACAAACAGTCACACATGTCTGTTATAGGCATTATTGAGAAATTTAGATTTTATTAAAATAATTATAAGATACTATTTTATTGGGTAAATTTAATAAATCTAAATTCACCGGTCCAACATCGGAGACTGCTGTGGCTAAATCTTTTTCATTTGAGATCTTCTCATACCCAGTTAAATGCCCAACAATAGAATCTGTATTCATTGTACACTCTCTGGCATTTCCATCAGTGCTAACGTATGGATAGCTCTCGTCGGACACAATTCCATTGTCTTTGATATAATCCATTGCATCCCACATCCAGGCTCCTTGACAGTCTTTCTTCCAACAACTACAAATTTCATATGCAGAAGTAATTAAATTAATCAAAATTAAACAATAAATATAAGCGTTTATGTAAACTATTGAGTGTCTTACTCAACAAGCTGTTGCTCGCTCAAATGTGTCATTTCATTTACTTTACCATGGATGAGGTACATTGCTTCAAGGGATCCTAACTGTATTTATATGTGTAAATTTGCTTAATCTTCCTTAACATTTACACTATAATTTATTAACTTAACTTTTAGATTCATGGAGTTTTTATATAAGAATTGATTAATATTGTAACAATAATTAATAAATTAATGCGATGATTTGTCTTTACGGTTGAAAAAGACCAGCAAGAACCGCAACTTCCTTGGTTTCTCACTTCTCCAACGTAGTTTTTCCCATCTTTATTTCTCCAATCAATCTTACTTGCAGCCGTAGGCGAGGAATTCAATGGTCTCGAACTGGTAAAGTTGGTTGGGGGACTCAAAGCCCCGATTCCGAGATAGTTCTTTATTTCTTCAAGAGTCATATCCGAGAATTGATTGATTCCTGGAGTTTACATTGGAATTGTCATTTTTCTATTATTGTTTATACAATGTTTGAAATAGTAATTAATTAAGGCTAAGAAACAAGTAAACCTTGTTCATAAGAGTGGTTTTCTGAATTAAAAGCTTCAATTTCTTGCAAAGTTGTAAGAAAAATTTGTTTCCTTATATTTTCCTCTCGTTCATTGGCATAAGTTTTCTTGTGCTTGGCCTAAAGAAAAAAAGAGAAAGAGAAATTTATTATATATTTATTGTTAAATTAAAGCCTTTGTGTTTCTAGATGATGTTAATGTTTGAAAGTTTAAGGAAGAAAATAAACTCGCTTTAAAATGATCCCAAGCTTTTTCTTCCGGTGGATTCAAATGAAGTCCACTCGCAAGAGCGGCCACAGCAATCACAAGAAAGTATTTCATTTTCAACTTCCCCTAAATGTGAATTTACTAAACAAAATTCCAACTTTTATACTGTTATTTGTTTAGTATATCCTCTGTGTTGTAATTTTGAATAATTTATTATCCATCGAATGAGTGATTCAGTTCAATGTTAATGCTAATTTATTTGTTTCAAACTCAACTAGCTTGATAATTCATAATCTAATACATGTATTAATGAGTTCAATATTGATAAGACTTTAAACTAAAATTACAAACTTTTGATAATTAATTAAAATAACATCTGCTTGAAAAACACAATTAATCATATTTTCTAAACATTAACGTCTTATATAGAGCTTGTTAGAATTCTAAAATAAGTATACGTAATACATACCTACATTTCTGTTTCTCAACATTTGAGGTAAGGTTAATTAGCTTAAGCATTGCAAATACTGTATATTTATCATTTGGCTCTGGTATTTATTACTAGATAAAATTATTACAAATAGCTAATGAAAATATTCAAAATTGTCATAAAATTGATACAATTTCAATTTGCATGCTTTAAATGGGTTTATGGTCACTTCTGGTCAAAACTAACTCCAAGAATTACTATAAAGATAATCCTTGTAGCCAGTTTTGTAGCATTTTAGCAAATTACACAAATTACAGAAGAAAATGGGAACTGGAAGGACGAGATAAAAAAGTGCACATTTTATATTGGATGAAAGTTTGAAAAGGAATTCACTTTATTTTACAATATAATCTAAAGTATTTTAAAATAATCCTTTATACATATCTCAACATTCGAGGATCACATCACCATAAGAAAAGAATTGAGTTTGGATGAAAAAGAATTGAAGAATCCTCTTGTGCTTTCATATCAATACCTCCGATATCTTCTTGCCGCTCAGCGGCTCATCAATAATTCATACAAAGTTTGTATATGAAGTTCTCATCGACTTCAAATTTTATTATCCTTTGAATTCAAAAAGCTTATTTCCATTACACTTGAAAACAGGTAAAAGAAAATGGAAAGCAATAATTATATAAAAACACTAAATAAAAATTGACCGGAAACCTGATAATTAAAAGAAAAAACCATTGAACATTTACGATCTTCATTTGAGGCTTTTTGATGAGGAATAAGATGAAGGAAATGATAGGGTGGAAATTTATAGCCGTGAGAGTACTGGGGATGTAAATCAAGTTAAGGAAGGCTGAGGAAATTGATAGGGAATGGCCCTTATGCCCCATGATCTAATAATGGATAATGGAATAATGCGAGAGGGTGACCCTGAATTCAATTACCATCCCTCCTCGACACTCTTCAAACAAACCTTGACATCTAGAATGTTTGGACAAGGAAAGGAGCAGATGTCCCTTAAGAGTTAAACTAACTTGCACAAATTCACATATACTATACAAGCTAGCATACGACATAAGAGTTTTTTCCAAGCTCCCTAAGAAATCGACTAAAACATGAGAGACAAAATATATAATAATATGTGAAATGAAAATTAAGTTTTTTTTAAACAAATAGCCAATCTATTTTTTTAAAATCATGTATTCATGTGTGTAGAAAGTAGAGGATTGAATTTGATGAAATTTTCTCCTTGTTTTCTCTTTCAATTAAATTTTCTTAGAGATTTTAACTTCAATAGAAAGTTGTTACTCTCCTAGTTCTAACTTTTATCTTAAAAATTAAGTATTCAGTAATCTTTCTAATATTAAACTCGAATTCTCATGATATATTATAATTTCTAATTTCTGATTTAATTATTTGAAAATTTTATATTTACAGAATATAAAATATAGTTAAGGTTTGAAAATTTATTGAAAGCATTTATTGATTTATATCAATATGTATGTGCAAACATTTAAATAAAATTAAAACACACACATTAGTTTAATCAATAAAGAATTATTTCTTGAGTTTGGGATTTGATTTAACGTTTAATTAATTAATTTTTTAAATTAGACTTGAATGATTTAAGGTTAGCTGTTCATTTTATTTGATTAAATTCAATTTAAAGTGATTTAAAGCCCTGGCATGTGCTGATGGTTTGAGGGCAATTCATATCAAAACTTTGTCCATTGTTGTTCCGTCCAGGGGGCTGGTGGAGGAACTTTGGACCATTAGAGAAATTGAGAGGATTTAAAGACTTTAAATCCATGGCCATGGTTCCTTTTGTCCATCTCCCTCGTTCTTCAATTCAACTTTTACAGAGTTGATCCCTTTTCGAGTTTCACTATAGAATTGAACCATAGAAATTGTATAGTAAAGCTCGTTCCTCTACCCCACCAGCCCTATTACGAAGGAGCAGTACTTTAATGTATCTTTTGGTGGAATAGTAGGATTTTATGAAATTCGGGCGGTGGGATGAGAAGCGAATAGAATAGGCAACGAGACAAAAGGAACCACCCACTCCTCCACTGAATAGAATGGGAAATTGACCAATATGGCTTTAAATTATCCACGGACCTCACCGACTCCCTTTTGTCCACCAAGGAATCCAAGTGTCAATAAAATCCTATGATTTCCTTTTCACTTTATGACATCCATCATCTCGGGAAACGAAGGGACCAAGAGATTAAACGGAGATTCCTATAAACTCATCTAATATCCGCATGGTTCTAATAGCATTACAGACATTTCTTCCTCTACTTCATAAATGAGAAGGAAACAATTTGAACACATTATGACTTTCCACCATGTATCTGACATATAGGTATGACAAAATGATACTGGCATACCTATACATAAATATATATTTGTCATACTACATACAAGTTAAATAAGTATGTATTTAGGAAAGAGATATACATTTCTGCACTTTTATTTACCCTCTTTAGCTCCTCGTGTGTGAGTGAATGGTGGTCGTTACAAAAGCAATATGATAGATATATTAGATATCCATTTCGAAGAGTATAATAGGAGTCTTCGTATTCTCCCCACTCACCCAATTCCACTTGGGGCATTTGGGGAGGTCGTAATAATTTACTGTATGGAATTTAGTAAATAAGGATCCAGCCTGTGTGTCTCAAAATTGTTTTCAAATTTCATCCAGAAAGTGAAAGAGAAAGTAAAACAGGAATCTCTAACTTTAATGTTCTTAACTCTAGAAATTTATTCTGGAAGAAAAGAACAACGAAGGCTCCGGAAGGCACACAAATGTTCATTATATATAGATTTTTCAATAAACCTACCTTTGGAAAATAAAAAATTCTTACCATTTTTGTAAAAACTTGATCCCTAAAAATCTTGTTTTTATTTTTCTCAGGTCTGCGTATTTCATTCAATGTAAGTATACAAAAATGTGAAGATTTATGCGTACAAATCTTTTGTAAGTTACATTCACTTTAACTTTAATTCTATTTCATAAATAATGTGAAATATATTTTAAATTATTATTAACCCTTAATAAAAAAAATTAAATTTTCAAAAATATAAAAGCTGGAAATTATATTCTTGAAGGAAGTGGTTGAGGGCCGAGGGGGGAAGAAATGGAGAATCAATTTTAAGTCTTCTTTTTAGGGGAGATTTTATGAGGATATTAGAAACACATGCGGAGGAGGGCAAGATCGTAAGCCGATAGACTCCACGGTTTCTTTTTTGAATTACGAGTTGAGTGAGTAAGTTTAAAGGTTAAGATATAAAGTTAATATATTGCTTAAAATGAATTAGGAAACGATGTTCCCAACTTCCGAACGTACTTTTATGCGAATGGGGAATTGATCGAAGTTGATGTTTACTAGCAGCTTGCAATATGCCTTTTATTTATTTTTATTGATTAAATAAAATATAAAACTCCCTCATTTTGATAGTCTTATTATATTATAAATATATATTATAAAGGTTTAATTTAGATACAAGAATAGTAAGATACTATTTTAACTATAGTATTGCATCATATTTGTAAATACAAATTGATTAATTTAAGTAATTTATCATAATTAAAAGAATTACGGTTTTGAATGAAAAATACTGAAAATATAAATTTCAAAAAGAGGGCACGGTTAAAATACGATGATTTAATCAAATTTTTTCAATCAAATTGGCTTTTGTGGAATTGAAGAAAAACGTATTGTAGATTCTTGAAGTTCTTGGAAGAGTAAAAGCAGCTGGAAAGAAAAGGTTCAACTTTTCGTATTGAACACATTGTTTTTCAAATCGTGTAATGAACCATTTTGAATTCTAACAGTGTGAGATACAAGTAGAGGGGTGAGGGTGTAAAATGAAGAAAAGATCTCTCTGAAGACCATATTCCCGTACGGAGCATCGCGCGATGAAACGTCCCTTAAACATCGAATAAAATGGGAATGTGATTCGAGGGAGAGCAGAATGGGTAATTGAATTTGCACTTTCCTTTTTGTCCCCTCAATTGTCTCTTCTCTTTTCCTCGTGAGAGTGTCGTCGTGGAGGGAAGTGAAACAATTTCATGGGCTAAACGGGCCGAAGAGGAGAAACGCGGGATCCATGGGTGTCAATTACTTGTTCTTTCGCACTTGGGGTTCACCCCTCCATCCTCATTTACTAATCTTATTTATTGACTCCATTCCCCCACTTTGATGTCCCTACAACCCTCAAATGCATCCTAAAACTCTTCCTTTTACTCCTCCATTTGAATCTCTATTAAAAAGCTCATTTTCCTCCTAATGGGATTCTTATGTTCATCTGATCCACTTTGAATTTTCTTCATTGAGTCCGTAAATAATGCTTTTGAAAAGATTGGATAAAATCTATGTTTACTTGAAAGGTCTCTGTCATTGAGATAATGAAAATGAATTTTAAAAGCTAAAAGTATTTTCTGCTTTTTTTTACTTATGTAAATTTTAGAGATTTGGAGGTATTTTAGAGAGATTTATATTCATGTCAAATGCAGATTTATGCTTTAAAGAATAATTCGTTCAAGAATTTGAGAAATCACAATTACGAAATCTTATATTTGTACAATTGGTGAGGAATTTTCATCTTAAACGAGATTTATGAAGAATTTAAACAAGGAGTATCAATTATTCAATTTTGTCATTAGCAATAATCTTAAGTAAGAAATGAGCTATATGTATATCCAAAGTGACTTTTGAGTATACATTTTATAGTAAATTGTCAAATCTTAGGTTGAATTCTTAAATGTTCCAATCACTGATTTACGACTCTTTGTGTTCTTTAGGAATCTGTAAGTGATATGGGTGAAAAAGGGCCTACTGAGACTAACAGGGCTCTCAATTCATCTTCAAATGATTCCGGCCAGAAGAACGAGGATCTTTGAGGCGAAGAAAGAAGCACAAGTGAGCCGACTGGACACCCCGGACCTTTCTGCACATTTCGGCGTCACTTTTCTCACCAGGAGAAACAAGAAAATAGAAAAGGGCGGTTCTCTTGTGCCGATCTATTTAGTAAACTGGACGAGAAAAAGGCAAAGTCTCTCTGCGTTCCTCTGTGGAGAAGTTTGAAAAGAGGAATCTCGGAATCTCATAATTTACGAACACAGAAGACAGAACGGTTAAGTCGAGAGTGAGTTGGCTACAAGCTGGAACACAAAGGTCCCTTTTCTTTTCCTCTAGCTGATGAAAGGTAGCCATTTGAAGGGCAAGTCGTAAAAGTTTGGTTGGGAGACTCAACAGTTTTGAGAACACCCGACATTGGTTGACTCTGAGAGGTCAATACATTTCATGGTTTACCAAACTGTAAAGTGAAAATAAAACTAATGGCCATCCCCAGCTCGGTCCTTAATGATCGTAAAAGGTGGAAGGAGAGAATTACCAGAGACAGAAGAAATACTTTTTCAGAGATGTACATCTCGACCCATAATGTAGTGTAGCATGTAGTGAATTTATAACTCTACAACTTGGGTGATGAACATTAAACCCTTTTCTTGGCTTCAAACTTTAAGTTTTAATGAGGGAAGTAATGGGCGGCTTGAGGTAATAATGACCAGGAACAAAACAATGGACTCATAATTTCCCACAGGGAGTGTGAGATTGAAAATATTTTATTTAATTGAATTTCTAAAAAAACATTCAATTACCAACCTTTCTTTAACATTCTTCATTGTTATTGTTCAGGATGGTACTGTGTACATACACAATATACTACATCTATAAATATTTAAGTGAAAAGATTCGATCGCAAATTCACGTGATTTGTATAAGTACCTGCACAATTTGTGAATTCCAACAATGAACTTTGTCTTATTTCGAAATCAATTTATCTTGAAATAACCAATTAAGAACCCATATATGTAAGGTCCGTTATTTCTTCTCTTATCTCGACTCTTTTTTATGTCTTGTATTAGTGGAACATAAACTGAAAGTGGTTGAGTTTCAAGATTGATTTTGCCCTGGAATGAAATTACCTTATACCAGGCTGTACAAAAGTTCATTTTCAAATGCCTTTTTATATGGGGACGATGGGGAAGGGCAATTAATGTTTTTCAAGTCAATAATTTTTAATTAGTAGGGAGGAATTAAGTTTCTCTCTGAGTAAATATTTATGTCCAAATATGGGAAGCAGGTTTTAGCGTATAAAACTCGTTCTCAATTAGAGCTTACTTCCAAAGTCTCAATCTTAATTGCAGCTTTTGGCTCCAACTATTTGAGCATATAAGTATTTTAATTGTAAAGATCCTTTTACCTTTCAATGGCAAACATTAGGATTCATTGGAGCGGCTTAAATTGTTATACGAATTAATATTTCTCTATAGAATAGGGAAAACCCTTCGTCATAGTACAAATGAATTTGAAAAAGAATGCAAGCTGGTAGATATATAAAAATCAGGATTTTGGCCGAATCGATAAAAATTAGAAGGTTGTTGTTGTGGCTCATTACCCGTTCATTTTTTATATCAAGTTTAAAGGATGCGCCGGATGCTGGTAGGAAGGGAGATCTCTATTTAAATGTTCATCCGTTAGTTTTCATTCATTTTTTCATATTTTATATCTACTTCATCCCATCATGTTATAGGGAATATTTTGGATTTTTAATATAGAGGAGACTCTTGAACTTGATGATGATAATCCTTTTGTGCGAACACGAGGAACTTTGAAATATGATTTGATAAGAGAATCAATAGTTTATGGGTTCATGGGCTCGATAGGGAATAATGGAATGTGAGTGATGTATGGAGTTGTAGAGAAAGAAAGGAGTGAGTGATGCCAGGAGGAAATTCGTCCCAATTTGCCACACGAACCCACACGAACCTTTCATATACATTAATATAAGTGCTGTGGTTATATAAAAAGATCCTTATGACATAATTCATCTTTCACATCATAATTGTTCCGCTGAGTTTTTTACCTCTCCTATTTCAATTTCTTTGTCCCATCTTGGAATTTGAGACACAAATCGTCTTCTCCCCTTCTGTTGCTTAAACCTTATTGGAATTCGATCGAGGAATCGCACCTTCATATTACTCTCAATCTTTTTACTCTTTGTGGCTTGAGTTCATATAGCTTAAAGAATATTCATATTGAATCTTTTATAAATAGGATCACAATATAAAAGTATCGCTTTTTGTATTGTTTGCATCCAGCTGTCAGGTTTTACTTATATTTTCTTTCACTGCCACAGGCGCTCATTTGGCCATTTTTTGACAAATGAGGCAGAGTAGTGTATAAATGGGAGGAAGGGGAGAAAAGAGGGAATCCATGTTGGTATTAATTAGGGGTAAGGAATACGGGTGAAAGAGGAGACGTCCCTTCCTTTTGTCATTTTCACCCTCGCCACACGGGGATCTGCGAGTGACATTTCTATGCTATTATATGCCATGTATAATGCTGGCCATGTCTGGCCAGATCACTACGGCTGGTCAGGGAATCAGAAAGTGAGTTTGACTTTTGTGTCTCCCTCACTCTGCTCGCTTCAAATTCCCTCTTACATCCAGTCAGAGGGTGGAGAGCTCATGGATACGCCTTTACCTTTATGGAAATGGAATAATAAAGAGAGGAATTACGAGCTCTGAACTTGGAAATACGATGCACCAAATGGGAATCGCCTGAGCTGCATTTTCCTTATTTCTCTATTATGCCCATTGTGAATCTCCCCCTTCTTCGTGTTTTTCTATATTTGACTATTAAACTTCATCCCTAGCCATGAGACCTAAGAACAGAGATTTACAAATATATATGCCAAACGCCAATCCTAAACGAGACGTTTTGTTCCTCTGCAGATACACTCAATAGACGGAAAGTGAACATCCGTTTGGTTCTATGCATATTCCATCGATTTGGATGGATGGCTTTCCTTATTGTGATGTTTTGCATTTTTACTAACGTCTGATTTTATTCCTTCTCATCATGTCATTTTCATTGTTAATATTCATAATAGTGGAGTAGTCTAATAAATCCATGTGCTGAATTTAATATATACCAAGTCATGAAAGTTTGTGTTGAATTTATACAAAATCGTCAAAGTCTGTGAGCGATGGATGAGGAAAAGAAGGCAAGGGTCAAAAACTTTGTATCTATCGTTAAAAAGCTTTACGTGAACGTAACAAAATATGAGATCATTTAAAGAGTTGAAGGGCAAGTTGGTTTAGTGAAGTACCCGGAAGAATTCCTCAACCACGGATGTGCGTAGGGCGAGGGAGAATTTCGGACTTTTCTATTCAATGTACATGGCGAGGGTTCTTTCCAATGGAAGGGAAGTTTATGGAAGGGATCGAGGTTTGTGTTGGGTGTAGTCGAACTTCGCGAGGAAAACCATTTCAGTCCAACGTAAGCCGTGCGAGAGGACCGACGTTGCTCGTCACCCCAACTTACTAAACCGGCTTCTTAAGCTGAACCAACTCTCAATTCATTTAACATCCGATTGTGTCAATTTCATTATTCAAAATTGTTTATCAATTAGGTAAAGTTTCAGACCAACTGTGAAGAGATTTGTGCAATTTGAGAATTTATTCTCTTGTGCCCTTCTTGATTCATTTAATAGCGGAGCGTTAAACTAAATAATTATCCCACTAACGCTTTTTATCTTCCCCTTGTTTATTCATAGAAGAAACGCAAGATAAGAAAAACAATTTTAATGTTTGGATATTCCATATACTTTTTCATTAAATATTAGTGGATGGATATAATAATAAAATTGAACTCTGAGTCCGAGATTTAAAAAAACCATTGAGTGTGTTTGTGAACTAGAGAAGATTTGTTAAGCAGGAATTAAATACGTTCTTTTGAAACAACACGAGTATTACATAGTGAGTGAATGTGTGACTGGGAGTTGTATAAAAAAGAGCGAGTCTTTGGTCGTGTAATTGTTCTCCAGCCTCCCTGTCGGCGCCTTCAATTAATTTATGTTCCGTTTTGAAATTGTGGAAGTGTGAAGTGAGTTCTTTAAAGGAGATCTCCGTGGGAGTCATAATTAATTGACCATAGGTTAGTCATTCATAAACCATTGGTGGGAGCAGGAAGGCCATTAAGTTTATTATACAAGTACTTATTATTACACACAAATCATGAACACTCCCGATTCTTCCCTTGTCTAAAGGCCCTTATTATATAATATAGCACCAGTTGATATTTTCATCATATCCTCAGCTTCCTTAGCGCATAATTTTAATAATCCGTACACTCCCGAGGAATTATTCTCATATGACAGTTTCCATTACATTTGAACATCTTAATCTGTGCGGAGGTATTAAATCTAAATTAAGGGTTTGGGTAAATGAGTAGGAGGAAGTAGGACGACGTTAGTGTATTGGAATGAAGGAAGGGGGAAATATTACAACATCAATTGAAAGTGGTTCTTTAATACTTAATTCCGCGTTAGGAACTGATTGTGAGTGAGGGAAGAGAGACATTTGGACTGCTAATGGGATCGTGATGACTGACGAGATCACCCACTGCATGCTCTTACTAATCAATTCAACATCATTATAACCACACTAGTCTCATACATAGTCTTTCACTCCTGTAACGTTCCAAAGTATAGTTTTTTAAGCACCACATACTGTTTCACTAGTTTTTCACTAGCTATTAATAATGGGAAGTTAATGTGAATATTTAGCTATCTCTTAAACACAGCACAGGTAGGAACGTTCTCAATTCGAATTCACACATTTCTGCTGTCACACCCAAGAGCTGAAGTTTTTATAAGGATTATATAAAAAAGAATATAATTTCATGAATTTGAGCTGAATCGGCATTAAAGTGGGTATAATCATCTCAAAGGATCATCATTTTCTTTTTGGCAAAAGAAAAGGCGAGAAAAGTGAAAAGTTGAACGGCGATTAAAGGAGAGCTCAAAAAGGAATAACCCCGAACGTGTGGTTCGGTTGGTGGGGAGCGGGCGGAAAAATCATCTATCGACTTTCCAATTTTCTCAAACCGAATTTTTCGATTATAAAGTCTAATTAAGCGAACCTGTCATTGTCACCTTTTGTGACATGGACCCCCTGAGGAAACTCTCATTGCTTCACTCAGCACTTCTTAAGGATATAAGAGAAATCACTCTTAATTCCTTTCTTTTCACACTTTATTACCTTCATAAAGACTTTCAAACTTTAATTGAAACGTTGAAAAGGTAGATTTAATATTAATATATAATAAATTCATATATCTTTCACGAATATCTCGAAATTGTTTAAACAAAGAATAATTTGATTTTTGGCTAAAATAATACACTTTTTCATCACAATTCCCTGGTTGGTTTAAAAAAGCAAATTGAACTCGCCAAAGTTTGTTTTTTTCAAGTTTTTTTCAAAATATTTTTCTTTCGACCTAGATAAAACGGCATGATTCTATTAAAAGTTTTTCAAAAGTTTTTAAATTATAAATTCTCCCAAAGCGTCATTCCGTGTGGTGGGCCCTCGTTTTAATTCACTCGCTTAGCTGAGAAAACTTTGAAAATTTGTTAATCTATTTTTTTATTTAACAGGAGTGGAGGGGAAAGTTTATCCAGAATTTTTTATCCAAGAAGGCGTGAGTATCATCATCATCTGTAGCCCTTTCTCAAATATTAAGGTACGTTCCTTTTTGCACGCACTTTCATACTTCTTTAGTTTTAATATAAAATTTATAAATATTCAGAGTAGATTGGAACTTTTTTGTTGAAAGCAATTTGTTGTACGACACAACTCATCAGTTTATTTTTTTAATTAGTATCCTAGCTTTATTGTAAAAATGAGCAATGGAGGTAAAAATTTAAGCTATATAACATTAACTAACATTAAGTTTTAAGCTTACGGTTCTATTAAGCATGTTCATAAATTCTGTACTTTGAGTCATTAAAGAATATGAGATGGAAACCGTAAAGCTGGAATTTGGAGCTTAGGATTATAAGTTTAAAATCGAGGTCAAAAGAATTTGAAATTAGCTCTAAATCTCTTCGAAATATGTGGTATTAAGGCATAAGAGAGTGAATTGTGGTGAAAAGTTTGGACATTGTTTGGAATTTCGGGCGGGTAATTCAATTGGGATCTTAATTCATGTAAATTAATGATAAGAGATTGAAAATATCCAAATAGGAGAGTAATAGAACTAACGAGAGTCTACGGTTATTCGGCCAAGTTAAGGAGCATAAATTTATTATAAAGTGGTTTGTAGAATTAATTCTACGGAGGGGGCTTTTGCATAATTTTGGGTAAATGGGGATCCTTCCCAAGTATTAAACCCATAAATCAATTGAATGAAACACCCTTTGAGCCTATTTTCAAACTTTACTCTCCACAAAGAACGCAAAAGCCCAGGTAGAATCATCGTTTTGAGTATTAAAGAGAAACTGATGAATTCTTCACAGAACCACAAGAACCTCTTCTTCATATTTGGATCCGCAGTTTCCACAGGCTTTCTTGTCTACAAGCTATGCAAGCATTAACTATAAGATATATCACAATGAACATCGTCGGAAGGGAGAGAAAAGATACATTTCTCTTTGTATCAAAAACCTTAGAGCTTTCAATTAACTTTCCCCATGTGGAAAGAAAAATAGGGGTATTAAATCAAGGAGAAAGAAGCCACGTCTTGAATTTAGATATTGGAATTATATTCTTCTCCCTCCACCTCCAAAAGACCAGATGAGATCCAACTAATTTTAATGGCTCAGACTTCCCCTCAATAACTCAACATTTCCAACATAAAATGTATAATTTAATTCTTCTCCATTCAACTTCTTCAAAATGATTTCCTCTTTTTACGTTCTTCTTGCTATTCTCTTCAATGGCCATGTTACTTTCACTAATATCCTTATAAATAAATAATAGACCATTTATGCCTTTCCAATAATACTAAACTCTCATAAAGAAATGGATTAAGCGGCATTATATTTTAAGAACTCTTTAGAATAATAATGGACATAAAAGGGAATTTCTCCTTCTCGAAGGGTTGAATAGCGAAGAGTTCTCGAGTAGATTGAAAGAAAGAAGACCTTTTCCTATCAAATTCGTTCAATTTCTTCTTCATTCTTCTCCGCATTTGCCCTCTCTTTCTTTTTTGAGGTTTGAGACCAATTTCCAATGCCCCATTATGTGTCGAGAAGGAAAAGGAGGTTTTAAACTAAAGCTTCAAGTTCCTATTCTCATCCTATCCATCTACAACATAATCTACATTATGTTGCATTTACAAATATAAGTAAAGTATGAAGACAGTACATTTACCAAAGTATAATAAATATATGAAATATGCCAAGTTAATATAGAATATAATTTCTTTAAGGTAGATATATGAAATGTTCATCCGCCTCCGCGCCTTTTCATTTTCTATTACGCTCGTCGTTCCCTTTCTTCTCATCGCCCTTCTTTTCAATTCAGGCTGCTGGTCGTATGTGCTGAACGTATTAATGAAAATCACACGATTTTCTTTATAATGGAAATTCAAATTGCCTCATTGTCTGAGTCAGGAGGGGAAAGGAGTTAAATTTCTTCTTTTTTACTTTTCCCTTTGGGAGTGCGAATCATATTTTGACATTATTTGTGAGAGCAACTGGAAAAACTTGCTGGGTTCAGACTCGTGTCACCTATTGGATGTTCAATACTCATTGAGTAAATCATTTGAGCCTCAGGTTTGTATCTAGTGATATTAAAAAGCTCAATATGGTTATAGCTATTGAAATATGAAATATCGGCAACAGCCGGCTGTGAGGTTAAGGAGTCTTAAGGGACTTGTACTCAAACTTTTATTGCAAACTCGAGCTTCGATCCCTAATCATGTTAAATTAAGATATACAAGTGGTGAATTTGTTCAAGAGTTTGGCCCAACTTTTTTGTTATTTAATAGCTCTGTCAAGAATGATCATTTAAATATGATGTCATAATGTGATTTACCTTTGAACTGCTCTTGATTAGCATAGCCTTTAATATAAGAAAGTGGAATATTTAAAACGATTACTTACCTTTTTAAGTATCTAAATGTAAATATTATGAGATAGGAAAGGACTCGTATTCCTAAGAGAGCCTAACTGTTGGAAAATTATGTAGAGGTATTCTATCGTTCTTAATGAGTTTCAATAATCCACTTTGAATTTGTGATGAGGCCGAGTGGTAATTCTAATTTGGGTGAACTTCCTCGGAAAGTCCTTAGGGTTTCTTTATATTAGGAAGAGTCGGGAGTCGTCACGGTCCTCGGATAACCTTTTCGATCCGTTTCCTCATTATCTCTCCTTACTCTCCTACATTTAAAAGGTTCCTGATGTAATTGGGCGGCGTTCCTTTGGAAAATCCTCTTTAACATTATGAATCTTGTACTAGTTCTTGTATTTGTTTTTATTAAGGCTCATGGCCAAGCACTTTGTATAACCAACCCTGTACGCATATTGTTGATGCTTAAATCACGCAATGCGTTTAAGCGTTTAATTAAATAATTACATGTTGTTATATGCATCATGTGCACTACATGTGTCCAGGGTTAATAAGCTTCCGTTAAGCCGCCCTAATAATCTTCCTTTATTCCCAAATGCCTGGTCGAATTTTGTGGTTGAGGAATTAGAAGCTGAGTCAACATTGAATTTAGCCATGGCGGTTTCATTCTGCACGGAACTAACGAACGATAAGTGCATCCCTGTTATATCCATTCTACCAAACAATTTTTTTCACACTCATACATTAACAAAAACTATAGTTCTTTATTTATAAGAGGGAGGAAAATATATGAATGCTAATGTTAGCTTATCGTTGGTACAAGAGATAGGAATTTATAAGTGATTGAATATTTAAATCCAATCCCATTTTTGCGGCTTGGTTTCTTCATTTATGACTCCGCACGTGGGGAAGTAAAGGGCTGGAAGTGTGAAAGTGAATGTGGAAAACGCGTAGTTGAATTTGCCACTGTTCACCCTGCCTTTTATCCACTGGCTTCACTAAAGGATCAAATAAAATTTGCATTATTCGCTCGTTTAGTAAAATCAAGTGTGGCTTGGTCGTCTCCCTGATTGAAATTCTATAAGGGGATCCTCCGGTTTCTTTAAAGAGGAAACAGATACAAAACAAACTCCGAACCCTAACTAACTTTTTCAATCTCATGAAGTCGAGTTTTGAGAGAGAACAGCTGAAACTTCACTTTGCATTGCAATTGAATACTTTCTTTTATGGAAGACTTCTTCTATATTTTAACCCTGTTCAATAACTTTGAAAATATATAGTTTAAGCCAAGTTGCACACTGCAAAGATCAATTTTTAGCTATACCGAAACAGGCTCTATGTTTTAGACAGAGGTATGTATATTATGATTTAACCTTTAGGTATCATGTGCGGGTTCAATGTAAAGATCAAGCCATGTGGACATGACATTATCCTCATGCATTCTCACTACTCCATACATATATCATAGCATGGATGTATGGAAAGAGTAAGGAGAAGCATAGGAGGAATTGGAAATCACTTGTTGGGTTTGACTTTACCTTTTTAAACAAAGTTCGGATGCGGGATCATGAGTGAGTCTGTTTGGAAGGGAAAGACAATAGAGCTCATTCTTTTACCCCTCTGTCCCATCCGAGATGAGGCAATGAAGGGTCGCCGGGGATGTACAGCAGGATGGATAGAAAACTGGTAATCTGATCCGACGCGGTGTGTCCTCTAAATACCTCTATATTTCATTTCCCTCCATGGCCCTTCATTCCCGTTTGTTGACATTAAACCTTTCGTCGTCTCCTCTCGTCAGCTCGGGAAATGAGGGAGGCATGAAGGATCCAAGAGGGAGAGAAGTGAGAGATAAGGTCAGATCGCTTATGGCCGTTGATCATTCCGAGTCCATCATTTAGTAAATGTGAGGAACTGAGAGGACCACGAAGCTCAAAGATTCGTTTTGAGGCGAGAAAGGTTTGGATTGTCGCCTTGAGGGCGAGAACAGGGGAAAGGCAATTTCCTCTCTCGAGATCCTCATCCCTGATTCTCCGAGGAGAAGGAGAGGGAAATAAGAAGGGGTAAAGGCAAGTGATTATTTCCCCTCTTGGATTCTAGACCAAGAGGATTTAAGGATAATGATAAGGACGAGAATGCAGTGCAGTGAGGAGGCAGTTCTTCATAAAGATATTA
The DNA here is from genome assembly GCA_009869795.1 of Neelides sp. FZ-2019. NCBI lineage: Eukaryota > Metazoa > Arthropoda > Collembola > Neelipleona > Neelidae > Neelides > Neelides sp. FZ-2019. The sequence goes on from VJMY01000278.1 coordinate 35,291, forward strand.
TCATTCCCCCTATGGATCATCATCATGGTAATCGAGGAGGACCAGAAGTTATGTTATTATATCTTCATTCCCTTTAACTCCTCACAACATCACTCACACTTGGAGAATGATTGCGGCTGCGGAATGAGAAAAACCGTAGATTAAGTCTAGTGTTGGTGTCATAAGAAAAACTATAGTAAAGTGTAAGTACTCGTAATGAGAATCTCACTGTCTCCCACAGTATTATTTAGGGATTACATCGTCACATTATTTCACTTTTCTCATCTCTATTACACTGTCTGATATTATGTGAAATTGGATTGGTGGAGAGGAGAATAGGAAAATTCTTTCATGTAGTTCATATCATCATTTTTTAATATAATATGAATTTGGTCAGAAGTGTATGGGAGAGATATGGTAGGCATTACATGTAACTATTTATCTGTGTAATAAGAGGCAGGAATGAAGGATCTTTTGCAAGAAAGATAGGAAATCCCGCCTTGTAATCACTGAATTAAAAAAAACTTGGAGCGGCCATTAAGAAAGATTCCTATGAGAGAATTGAACTTAATAAGGACCCTCACTCCTCCACTTGAATTCTGATGGAATTAAAAAGCGAAAAAGGATGTAAGACAAAAAGGTAAAAGTTTAAATTGTAAATATTTTGACGCCTTCCTGGTTCTTATTAAATCTTTTAAAAAGATGCTCGGAGATTAGTGAAAAACCCAACTAAAAGTTCATTTACTAAATTGTTTCTCTTTTAAAACTATACTCACATCAGCTAAGATAATCTTAAATTGTTTAATTTTTATAAAATTTGCTATTTTCAATTTTCCTTCAGTAATTCATTTACAGTTAGTCAAAGTATGAGAAAGATGAAAGTTGTAATTTAAAAATAATTTTAAATTATAATGTATGAATTAAGTTGGTTTTCGACGGAGCCAAGGCACAAATTGGGTTAAGGATTTGGAATGTGAGGGAGTTTAAAAGGAGTGAAAATGATGGGAAGAATAATTATAGCTGAGATGAATCGCCTCCCTTCTCCTTCCCATTACAAGCCAACACACCTCATGATTACACCTCATTTTACGCCCAATTTCATTCTTCCTCTCATCGCTCATTTATCTATAATGATATTCTCCAGGAGATGATAAGGATCTCTTTAAGTCTCTTCAAGACCATCCACATCATGATTCGGCTAAATATCTGAACCGCATCTCTACTCCTTTCTACTTTGCATACCAAGCACTCTGTACATTGGACTTCTAAAGCCCTTCAATGAGCTTCATTTATTTAAATTCATATTAGGTCAGTCCATTATAAATATATAGGGCAGTATTGTGGGTCATACACAGATCAAAAGGGCCAAGAGAGAGATACGCCAATGGATGTTGAATTCTCCACAGGAATAAAATATTCAAAGTAGATTCGTACACCTCGCTCATTGAGGCTGAAGCATTATCCAGTTTCGAGCCTCCCTACTGAATTAGGCAGGTGGGCCGAGGATATTTTGAAGGATTCATTTGGTTCTCTGATTCTATCTCATCACTCTTCATTTATGCCTATGGGTTTTGTACAAGAAGCCTCATGAATTGACTGGGCGTCTCTCCTCTTCAGGATTTGATATCGCTCCTACCCATCTTATTGAGAGGGAACGAAGGGTGTTTGGACAAATCCTCATGAGCAGAGTGTGATGGGTGAAAGACAGGTTTATTCATTTGGGAGATGAATTCCCTTCAACAGGAGCTCCCTGTTCCAATCATATTATTTCTTGTTCTAATTATCATACCTCACTCTGTACATTATTATAGGAGTTATGTGTAACTAAATAATATCTACTCCATGAGTCCATGGGTGAACTTAATAAATTTACATTCAATGACATTTTCTACTTTGCCCACTCGATTAGTCTATAAAACATTATTGTATAAAAGTAGTTGCAATAATGACGAAGGGCTTCGGTCGTTTTTAATCCCTTTTAATACTTTTCGTGCATATGAAATGAAATGCATGGAGTGAAAGATTGGGATCTTTCGTGAGCGGATTTCTTTTGCTATTCAAGAGGGGCTGAAGATAAAGGAGGGTTTGCTTTTTCGACTACTCTCATTTAAAGAGGAGGATAATTCGGATGTTTTTCCTCTTCGCCTTTCCAACCTGATTGTTCTGGAGGGCCAGATGGGTCGTTTTCCTTCTCCACCCGCATGAGCCGTATCATTACTCCGTTCAAATCCACAATTACATTGACCACAATCTCTCAAATTACAGGCTTCAGCTCCTACTGCCTTCAAATTCACAAAATTGCTTAATTCATTCATTCACTATTCTTTTTTCAAACTCAAAGGCTCATCCTTTTTGATTTCACAATTTAAATGTCCAAACTTTGATCTCTACACATGTTTTAAATTTTAGATCGTGGGTGTTCAGGTCAATTATTTCTTTCATTAATGTTTACAAAAGGCTCATGCATGCAATACGAATATTTATCGTTACAAATTAATAATTTGGTTTTATCTTTCATTTCTATTTACAATTTGATTATTCAACCAAGTGAGTTTGTCAGCATTGTCAAAATCTCATTCATGAATAACTTCAAAGTTTGAATGAGCGTGTAAGATAAAAAAAGCACTTATGCAGATTTGGAATTTAGAAAGGTAAAAAATAAGTTTAAGTACACACTTCATCCTGCAAAGTCAACATCCGGCGCCTGAATATTTATAAGCTAATTTATGAATGGGATTTTGAATTTAGAAAAGCAGACGAATTCTTATCTCTTCACGGCGGCTTGGAGTAAAATCCTATTATAATCACGGGGAGAATTATTTATTCAAATACGAGCCTTCTTGTGTAAATATATGATGAAGTATTTCTTTAGCGAGTAATCAATAGGGTAATTTATATAAAGAGGAAAATCATGTTGTCTTCTTCATATCTCACCAAGATGATGATAAAAGTAATTGGGGCCAATTGTCCAATTTATTTCTTTTTCCTGTTATTCATTTCCTTATAAGTACTATGCTCTAGTTGTTCAAAACTTGGGAAACGTCAAAAAGATAAAATGCGAGCCATAAAGGCAAAATCTATCTTTTTATGATTTTATGATGATCAAAGTGCCGCGAGTTTCCTCCTCGAGACTCATGAAGAAGTAATGAAAGCTTATTCACCTTCTTTCTTATCACTATCACACTCATGGTATGTATACCTTCACATTTCTTTTCTATAAGAAAGAAGAGCCGAGGATTTGAAGAAACAGAGAAAAGAACCCCTTTTGTATGCGAGAAAGAAGAGGAAGTTATTTTATGTGTATATATGGAATCTCAAATTGAGTCAGTGATGTATTTGTGTAATATAGCCAGGGATGAGGATATTTAAGTAAAGAAGTAGAAGGGACTCTTTGGAAAAGGCAGTCCATTTCAAGTGAAGCCGCTGGGGGGAAGAAGAAGAAGCCTGAGAGCCAAATATGATAAATAAACATTCACAGAGCAGAATTCCCTCATCTTGTCAAAAGTCTCTTTTAGCCGAGGAAGAAGCCGACGGGTTTTAGTTTCTTGTCATCAGAACCTTCCAAGGTCCTTTCATCTTTACGAAGACTCTGATATTCTCTGAGGAAATAAATATATATACAAGTCCTATTGGGACGACGGGAGCTCAAGAAACCTTTTTTCTTTTTACATTCCGCATACTTCAACTCTTTTTTCTTCCTTTTTTGACCATTAGATTATTAAGCAACTACGAGGATATGATCGAAAAGGAATACATTTTGAGAAGAGCTTTCGGTTTTGACTCAAATTTAATGGTTTCGGTATTATGGATTACTTTGAACTTTCCCTTTGAAATTGACGTTGAATTTAATGAATACTCTCGTGGTTTTTTGACCAAAAGATGAAAGACTAAGGATCTTGACCTGTATTGAATTTGGTATGTATAAGAAGGAATTTTGTTGTAGTCATTTTATAAAATTTACTTTTTGGGTTTTTAAAGGTACGAAGGAAAGGAGAACATGATCATAAATTTCTCAAAGTATTGTGTATTGCTCTTTTCAATCCCATATATTATAGGTATTAGAGGCAGAGGCTGTCAGAGTTTTGGAAAGAGGATGAATGTCGAGTCGGATGTATTATTTGCTATTAAACAGAGAAGGAATGAAATCATGGTTTTATCCGAATCCGAGTGGATGTCCGGACTCCGTTTCTCATCATTTTGGGTGGATTGGAGTCGGAACTATAAATGTGCCATCCGGTGGTTGTTTATGAAGAGGAGTCGCCTCATAAAACTCTCGCTCTTCCACCACGTCATTATTTATATATACCTTCTTTGGCCAGGGAGGTTATTAGTCGGAACGAGAAAGAAGGCTAATGGAGTCTCGCTAAGAATGGTGATGATGAAAATGATCCAAAGATCCAAAAGTCCACAATATATTTATTATATTCGTCATGATCAGAAGAATGCTCAATTATATATTGGTATATGATATGGCTTTATTAATATATGGATTCCTCTTCATCCCAACTCGATGATATCATATCATTTATACTCTATTGATTTTCCCATTAAGAATCATTATGGCTCTGCAAATAGAAATCCTCACTTTGAGATACGAAAAGACCAGTGTGGATGCTCCTTTTTATGATTTCACATAAAAACTCGTGGATTGAATTTATTGAATCACGTTCATTTGATGGCTCATGAACCAAATGTTGGACTTGAATCATTTGTTTTCCATGTGATATTAAATTAAGTCACTCCGAGGGATTTAAAAGGTGTTTTGCAGCTAAAGACTCTGAAGGTGATCGAGATGAAGACAAACCGACTAAATCAATTTCCACTTCTCAATTCTTTATCTTTTTGTTAGCAAGGTTGAAAAAACTGTTCAAACAGAGACACGTTTAAAAAAACTGAGGCTTTTTATTATACGTTCTATCTCTATTAGTTGGTTAGATTAGCTGTGAGAGGTTTCTATTATATATAGTGGCTCGAGGATTTACTTTGGGAGTCAAGTCCTTTTCTTATCAATGAAAGACTTTTTGAATCAAAGTGTATAAACGAAAAAGGTTTTTCGGCTCCTGCTTTGGAATTTCTAACATTTATTTTTCCTCTACAATCTTGGTCAAATGAGAGTTTGGAGATTGAGAGAGGAAGGAAAAAAGGTTTCACTTCTATACTAAACAATCGATGATGTGGAGGGATTTTCCCACGGATTTTGACCCAATGGGTTTCTTCTTCCTCATTGCCAGGGTGAATCGTGACAGTCGGGGAAGACATGTGAGAGCCGAAACGTAAATTGAAAGCGAGACGAGAGAACAAACAAACAAAAGGAGAAGATAATAGGCCTCATATCTCATAATTCTTTCTCATGTCTCCAGTTTCACCTTTTGATCATCCGATTCCTCACACATGACACTCACAAGGAGAGCTTTTTACAATCGTCTGGTTTCTTCATATTCGATCTTAAAAACAAATTTCATTTAATCAAGATTATTTTTTTAATTTCCTCCTGTGCGTTTTTACTCATGTTTAATTTCGCTGTACTTTATTTTTGGAATATTCTTAAAGTACAAGTTTACAAAGCAACTTAAAGTTCGTTTTTTAATTAAATAAATTACACATTTATACATCAATTAATTTTCATTTTATAAATGAAAAAAGGAAAAAATTAATGTTATGATACCAAATAATAAGAATTTAGTTGGAAAAACTAGCTGAGTCAGATCTTTGTTTTTTCGATGTTGAAAATAGAGTGTCTTGAAGAACCATTAAGATGGTTTATGTTCATTAAGATCCAAAGCATAACTCTAATGGATCCCTGATGACTTACACTCACACACATATCCATTTGCTAGATAAGACGTTAAAGCGAAAGAAATCCATGCCTGTGCATTCATAATAGTTTCGTACACTCAAGTTGAGATGAATATTCAAATGTTCGAGTGATATGCTTAAGCTCTTCACTTATGAACTTCATCTAGTCATGCGGGAATGACTGCATTAACTACAGTATTTATAATAACTTGAATGGAAACAGTTTTCTAAAATGCATTTACTATATATGTAAATTGTATGAAATGAAATCCCAGATGCTTATAACTTAAGCTCAAATAAATTGTTCTTGTGTTCTTAAGGGGCAAAGATCCTTGTGGTAGATTTTTTAAATAGAGACTCCTTCAAGGGGTTAAAGACTCTCATCTGTCCTGGGTGGGAGTCAATGGTGAATGTCTAACTATGGGAATTTAAAGGAGCATTATTGGGAGCATATCGTGTTTAAACAAAGAACTCCTTTGTTCTTAATCAACTCCTTCTCCTCTCTATGGCTAATTTTTTTCTTGGCCTTGTGAATGTGAGCGGGCATTGAGTTCCTATGTAGAAACTATACATGCATGCATAAGGGTAAGATGATGATGTTTGGCTCCGAGCAAGCCGCACATCCCGACATGATTGATGAGAGAGACGAGGCCCAAATCATTGGGACCCTTTTGCAAAAGGGCCTTTTCATTTATTTCCTTTCCAAGAAACGATTCACGTCGGTCGTCCGCCTGCATGGCGGTGGGCAAAAGATCTCCGACGAATCCAAGTTATAATAATGTCTTTTACACTCCCACTTTCCCTCATTGGGGATGTTGAGCTTAGGGAAGAGATAAGGCCGACGTGTCAACCACCGGAATACGTTTGTCACGAGAGTGAGATGGATCGATCTACTTCACGTTTCCAATATGAGTAATGAGTGTTTTTCCAAGAGCCTTAACCCTTTGTTAACCTCATCGGCAATAATCCAATAATGCAAGTTTTCAATCATATACAAGACAGAAGGGAAACTCCGGTGAGGTTAAGTTTTCTTTGTAATTGTACATCCTAATATATAGAGTGGGAAGTTTCCCTTGAATTCCATCTCAAGTTGGAGGCTTACATGGGTTTAATGTTCTTGTAAACATGAAAACTGACATTTCGTCATAATGTAAAAGTGTCAGTTTTGTTTGATTGATTTGTGGGGTTTGGTTGGGCATACGGTAAACAAAGGGGTTTGGCTCAAGAAATCCATTTGATGTAAGTAGGAGGCATTTACCACTCCGAGTACTATTTAACTCCACGACGGGGGAAATGTGTGGAATTTCGGAAATTCGGATTTTAAAACCTCGTTCCTCTTCCGCTTCACATTTCTTCTGGCTTGATTCCAATTGTCCAATCTTCTCACTTTGTGTTTTGAGTTCCCTATTTCCTCAAGGAGTCAAATTCACGTCTTGGATCTTCCACCAGGGAACTCCCATAAGGAGCTCTTTGGCGCCAGGGGTGAATGCATAGATGTGTGAATGCACCTACCAGGGATTCGAATTTCTTCTGTTTACATTGAGGAGTTTAAGGTCGTGGAAGGAAGTGTGGGTGCAAGTGGGAGATATAGAAATTGTATTTATGAATCAAGGAATCTTCTTCGCACATGGGGACCCAATCCATAGGCAGAAGAACCATAAAGGGATCTCAAGTCATAAGAATAAACAGATTCTTCTTGTGCATGAGCCACGTAACCCCCACGGGTCCATTTCATTTTCATTTCTTCACATGTGAGAAATCTATACTTGCTCACCCATCTTTATACATGCATCTCCAGGGACATAAATCCATAAATGTATATTTGGGTGTTTGTATCTCCTTATCACTCTTTCGTATCTCCACACGGGTCGCCAGACCTCCCCAACTCCCATATGTATACATTCCCTTATTCATTCATAAATCCGAGGGAGTTTGGCTCAATCTAAAAGATATGTGTGTATATTCTTTCTCATTATTGCATCTGGCAGTGGTTTTGGTGATTTTTGGCTTGGGAGGTTGAGGCTGAGAGAGTAATGAATTCCTTTGTTTTCTTCAGATTCACATCTTTTCAGACTCATTTATATCTTTTGGGTGAAGGCTGGAGAGAAAGAACCTCTCAATAGATTCATTCATTCTCTAAAAGATAAATCCGGTATGTGTTGCAGGAGAAAATGTATATGGAACATTTCCACGTGCCTCAGTTCTCATGTGGGATCCATATTGCATGAGAGACACATTCATCCTTTGCTATTATACATACTTCTTTCATACAACGTCTTTTTAAAGTCAAAGGGAGAAACAAAGGAAATTGAACTTCCACACCCACGCAAAGAAAATACCGTTGAGTAAATAAATTAATATTTCTTTGTTTCCTTCATTTTTCTTTTGGGAAAATGAAGTTTTCTATAGGCGAACAGATAAAGATGAAGCGGTGAAATAAACTTTTTTCCTCAATGATCTTCATTTTAGTTTTTGACACTTTTGATGATTTTGAGTACCTATAACAAGAAGGTTTTCTGGATGCATAATTTATAGGTGTGACTATATCATGTTTAATATGACTATATTACCACCTTGAGAATGCTCTTTTTGGATTTTTTAAAAGTAGGTAATAACAATAATGGTTGGAAAGGATGCGCATATCTTAGATGTATGAAAAAATTGTCGTTTAAAAGTTTTGTTCAAATCATGTGGTTTTTTGAACGAGAGGTTCCATTTCCTTTCCTTGACTTTTGTCGTCTTTTGAGAATTTTTTCAGGGCTCGAGCTCTAGCTTGAATGTTCATAATAGTAAGGATGCCATGAGTGTAAAATAGTGCGAGGGAATTGAAAGAAATTCAAAAAAATTCCCCAATTTCTCCTTAATATCCGCATGTAAGGGAGACTTTTTTCTGATGGTTTTCTTTGGGAGAAACGGGGGAGGATAATATAATAGGATTGATTTCAAGATGAAATTCTCTCCACGTTCCACTCGTGGAGAGAGATTGAGTGATTTTTTCCCGCACATGGTTTTCTCTCTCCGAACGTCGTTTGGGCTCATTCTCTTCCCATTCGGGTTCTAAAGGGAAACGGAGTATTAAATCAGTGTGGGTGAACCGCGCTACTAGCAAGGGTGGGCGATAACCAAGTGGGATTGTAAAGGAAATCCATGGAATCCACAACTATAATCCTTTTCTTACAACCCTCGAGGAACGGATCAACAATGGATCATCATCCGATCATATATGGAGGAGAAATGAAAAGAAAATACACACAGTGTTTTCATTTACACACTCATTGTCCAGAGGGAAGAAAATATATTTATATGTATGAAGCGAAGTATGGAAATGTAGAATTTATATTCCTTCAGATTGAGTCAGTGAATCATCATTAGGATGATGTTCTCTTCCAAGATCCATACATCCATGTATATTCCACTTAAGGTTTAAAAGGAAGAACATCAAGACTCGTATTATGTATTATGAGATTTGACAGTGCAGACCATTATTGCTTTTTTGACTTCAGCGGGAGACAATGAGTATAAAAGGGATTTTAAACTCTGACTCATTTCATCCCCTCTTCATTTCCTTTTTCTGTTTGGGAATTAGGGTAAGAGCAAATGCAATTTTATGCTCTCTGATCCTCTCTTATTCAACTTCTATTGCAGATAGACCTCCTGAACATTGTGAAAATGAAAGTGAGAGTATCCATAAGACTTTTCTGAGCTAAATGCCTAAATACAATCTCTATACATTGCTTGTAAAAAGTGTACGCATGTTATAGTAAGGCAATACAGAAGATTAAAAAGTTGATCCAAAATTTAAATCAGTCATTACATAAGGCTTCTTACTGTTGCTTGCATAGGACAGCGAAGCCTAGGTTAGATTTTTAATCTAAATGTGTAATGTGGTATACATCGTAATGCATGCGAGAGATTTGCTCCCTGTCGATTATGCAGGAATGACGAATGAGCCATTTATGATTAGCATAACCAACTCACATGTATGGCCATATGAATATTGAAGTCTCTTGTGGGTGATGTGTGTGAGAATGAAATGAAGGGATTGAATGTGAATGAAATAAGTAGAATCTCTCGTTTGGTCCCGAGGCATGAGAAGGAACATAAAAGGGTTCCTATGTTTGCACTACTCAGCTTTCCCACTCACCACTTCTCATTAAAAAGAGTCGAAGGGCTGAAGAGCGAGTGGCTTTTGTTTTCTCCAGGAAATTTATATGTGAGTGTGCTAACTCGGCCTAACTAATGGGGAAGAGGAAAATACATTTGGTTCCATTTTGTAAAATGCAAAATGCACAAGTTATGTTGGATGAATAATAGTGCGCGTATGGACCATAAAGGTATACATACAGAAATATCATACAATGATGTGCATTATGGGAAATTGGGCTGATGATGGACGGACGGCCGGCATGAGCCCTTTATTGTCATTTCTAAAAGGCAACTGCTGGAGGAACCCTTTCAGTTCCCCAACGACGCGACGTGGTGGGAGATCCATTTTAAACTCATTCTCAATAACAAGAGTTTGACTTTGACTTTTGTATAATATAACAATTTAATTTAAATTCGGCTATCCATCTCTTCATCTCTCTATTAAATGAAAATTGAGCCTGAGAAGAGAAAGATAAAAATGGTTAATTTGACATTTGACTTTTCCTACTTGTTCAATTTCCACTTGATAATTCCTCCTGACGTATCGGGAATGAAAATGAGAAGGCAAAGGAAAAGGCGCCTCACCCTCGACTCCTCACCTTTGTACCTTTTTCTTTGGATGGGCATGATGCATAATGCAAGAAGACTTTGAAATTGACCATGTATCTGCTTTCCTCATTGGGCCTCTGTTAGAACAGAGCGAAGCTCATTTACTCGCACTGTGTGGATTCCCCTTGTTCATAACTTATGAGCCTCGAAATCCAATAAGTAAACCTGCTCCAACACACATACAAACTTCGTAATTCATTCGGAGTGAGGAATATGATTATCCTGAGTCCCCCTGGACGAGCCTTAAATTATATTTACCTTTAAACCTCCCTTCGTGTGTAACCATGTGGAACAAGGATCGGTTAGATTATGAGCAGGGCGCGATATGAGAGACTCTTCTCATCCAAGTATAATTTCTATTAGGCAAACCCACCCAATGCATTTGTAGTAGATGGGAAATGTACTTAATGCGAAAGATATTTACTTTTTTAAACTAGCTTTAAACTAAAACAAAGTATATGTATGGAAGAGCAATAATGTAAGGAAAGTGAGAGGGTCAAGTAGGCATATTACATTTTACATAAGATAAATAGGTATGAAGAAGAATATGTTTTCTATAATATACCCTAAGAATGAACTTATGGTTTAGTATACATTAGATAAATACATTTATCTTTGAACCTCAAAACTCTCTGGTGTTTACATTTAGATGAGGAGTTGAACACACTTAGAGACGGCGAGAGCCCCATAACTTAGGGATACTTTACGAGAAGGGAAAAAGAGAAAAATGCAAAGAGGGAAATGAATGAGCCCACAGGACGCTTCTTAACCCAAACAGATGTCGAGGTTTAAATCACACTCATAAATTAACTTCTTTTGATTCTCACAAATTCCTCACTCCTCATTGGAGTCTTATGATATAAACTCTTGGTTCTTCGAGAAAATTGAAAGAATAATGTTGATTTTAATTCGAGCTCAACGAAATATTTAAGTGAGCCACTTACTTAAATGTATTTACTTTACTCCAGAATATATATCACGTAATGTTAGTTTAAATTAACCTTATTCTACGGTTATATAATTAGGAGTATATTAATACAGAGATGCTTATTTGTGTCTCTTTTCCCTCTCGTTTTATGAACCGGGGTTGTTAGAAGAAGTAAACTGTGAGATGGATAATTCCCAGACCCTTTCAAATGAGCAGAGACTCATTTTTCCACATTTCGCCTCTCATATAGCCTTAAATAGGGAGCCAGGAGCATATGAGTGAATATTCTCAAGATAAGAATTCGCTTAGGAGTTATTAAGAAGAATATTCAGAGTTGAAGAGAGTTTTCTTTTCTTGGAGAGTGTTGAGAGTGGGGAAGGAGGATCATTTGGAGTTTAATGCATAGAAGACTCCTCACACAGCTAATAAATATGATTCCATTAGTTCTAATCAAGAGACTTAAAAGTTTTACGCTTGGAATGCGAACCCAAAAGTTTATCTCACTCTCAATTTCCTTCCCTGTAGCTCTAGCTCTATGGCTGAACTTGACAACGGGATTATTTGCTCGAGGGCTTTCCCTTGTTCTTTCAAACTTGAAAATATTTTTCACTCTGCACACATTTCCCCTCTTTTTGGATTTAGGGGTTTTCAGTTATATATCTGTCTGAATTTATATGCTAGACCATTTTTTGGTTGAGTCTATAGGCAAATTGCTTGACATGACCCTTCATTTACCAAACAATCTCTAATTAAATTGAATGAGAATTATACGCTCTAAGCAAAAAAATAATAAAACGCTGATTTTTCCTAATGGCAAATCCACGACTCTTCCCTGGAGCCTCATCATTTTTTTGTATATGCTTCAACTAATATCAACTTACTCATAAAATGAGAACGTCTAGACGGGGAGACGTGAATGCTAAATGATAGATTTCAATCTCTAATTTCGCCGAGATGAAAGATTGCAATTTGCAAAAAGCAAACGAGACATGATACGAATTATTCCGAAGGAATAAATATGTTACTTTTATAAACATAAACTCAATATTCATTCATTCCTGTTGTCATCGGGGTTTTTACGGTTTACAATCTATTAAAAATTTAATTTTTTGATTAAATGTTTATATATTAACTAAGTTATTTTATAATAAAAAGTATGAAACATTTTATTGTTTTATTTATTAGGAAGAATCAATTAAATTTTAATAAAATAAGATTTAGCAAAAACTGTAAGAATTGTAATAAGCTTGAAATGAAGATTTATCTTCTCTCGCCTTCATTGTGCTTTTCTTATTCTATGTGAGATGGTAAGAGGGGGATCTGAGGCTGTCAAGTGTGATGAATAAATAGGGCACCTTTAGCCCTGTCCCCACGCATAGCTCATTCTTAACGCCCTGATAAGGGAACGAGGATACAGGTGGAAGAAATTAAACTCCTCCTTCATAAATACCTCATTTTTCATCTAGGAATAAATGAGAGATTTCCGGCTCGAGACGGAGACGAATTGAGATTTGACAAAATCCTATTTTCTCCGCTTCATGTGGATTCATTATGACATGAGGAAGATGAGAGTTCTCAGGACCATTTCCCAAAATTTAACTTCATGCTATATTATTTCATTTTTACAATTTGAATCTTTCATTATAATCCTTTCGTGAGAAGAGAATTTTATTCCACTTTAAATATTTCAATCTTAAGATTATATGATTCTAACTAAAAAAAACTAACCCTGGTTTATTCGATTTAATCATTATTATTATCGAAATATTTGTGCCATACTTTTAAAATTTTGCCATTTAAATATCTTTTTCCATATTTTGTATGAATTCATTTAAAGTATAGATATTGGGTAGTAGGGCATTAAGACAAATATATGACATTTGTAAATATACTAGTTTCATGTTACATAAAGAGTTGGATCTATATAAATACATTGTAAAAGGGGGAGATGACTTCTAATGCTTCGTATAGGAAGTCGTTAATCCGATTTCCATTCCTCGGTTCCCTCGCCTTTTACCTTCGGTGGAGGAGACACATTGAATTTTAAGCCAAAGCTGAATTTATTGCTCGATTTCCTTCCAGTTACCTCGATTAGGTATGGGCTAGAGAGTAACTGGATCTCCCCATGAAGAACCAATTCAATATTTCTGTAGGTATATTATATCCTAAATCTCTTCAGTTCCACAATGGCTTTAAGGGACTGTTAGAAAGGAAAATACATAGGATTGATTGTCATCCAGTTTTAGAATATAATAATCCGGATTTCAAATCCCTCGGCTACTGTGTAAGTTGAAAGATTATTTCCAGCTCTTTTTATCCCCAAACTCTTTGTTCCCCCAATTTGAATCTTTCATTTTTTATATTAATATCTATACGCTTCTTTGCATCTACAGGGTGGAGTTTTTCATTGAGTTAAGCCGCTTTGTAACTTGACTTTGGAGAAAGTTCACCCTCTCGCCATTATGCGTTAAGGAGTAAAGTAGTACCTACGTTTACATAATAGAATAATCTTGAAGAGGGCGAAGGGAAGTTTTGTTCAATGCTCCTCTTAAGGAGTTTCCTTCCCTCAATGGGCGCCAAAGAAAAGGGTTCTTATATAACAACTCCCTTTCCACACACTCTCATTTCTAAGAGTTCAAACCAAGGAGTCTTTGCACGAGTCCGTATTTTGCCAAAGAGGCGAGTTTGATAGGGAAGTCTCCTCATGGAGGAAAGACCCATGGAACCAAAACCAAAACTTTGTCCATTCATGTTCAACTTGTACTTGAGACTTTGCGAAGGAATGAATAGTTAAGAAAGGAGCAGAGGGATGAAGAAGGGGAGAACTAAAAACGCTCATACATAAATCTACTCTTCGCTTCACTTCTCTAGTAATTTACTTTATCCTCAGATCCGCACATGCATATTAGATATAATGATTCCAAAGATCCAATATTATTTTCCTTCGAGTCGACTCGTCCAAACATGAGAATTTCCGCCGTCGTCCTCATCGCCCCATGGATGTTTGAAAATGATGATTTATTCACATTTATTCTTCACATATTTTTTAGACTCAAATTCCAAACGCACGCACTTGCCTCGTCCTGGAGTATATAAATACTTTTACATTTTACTTATACATGAAAGATCTTCTCCTAACTTTCAATTCTTCCTTCGAGTCTTATGTAATTTATTATTGGAAAGCTCGAGTTTCTTGAGTCATGCAAAAGATTTCATTGCCAAATTGACTAATGCGAGGATTGGAGAATGGTCAATGGAAGAATGGTCCTTGAAGTGAGATTCAAATCTAACTTCAGTTTAGACGAAGTTTAACCATTAGGATTAATTTTCTTTGACAAAGATGACAATGGCGGAGGAAGTGAGGAATCACCTCTCGAAATGAATTGAATGGAGGCGAACTTAATGGGGATTTTACATATAGGGCAGGGTTTAACTGGGCTATTTGAAGATGAAAGAAACCTTTCTATTAGGGGTTTTCTATTCATCTCTTTAAGGAATATTCTTTCTCCTCTGACCTCTCAAGAGGTGGGTGCGAGTGAGAGGGGATGAAAAGGGTGAAGGAATCCTCTGATCTTCTTTTTCAATGAAACGAATCTCCCAAAGTTGACACGAACCATTATTTCCTTTCTCTCTGGAATTGCTGGGTGTGCGGGGGGTTGTGTCAAAATACACGTCGCTTCCTTCTGCCTTGGTGGCAAATGACACCGTGAGATATCCATATACAAACCACGCCGATCTTTTCAATATAAAATTCACTTATACCGAATCCAGAGTTCAACATAGAATATTTCTTAGACTCCATACACGTCTTTCTTATATTCCTTATATTGTATATTATAAATATATTGTATGTATACTCTTGTGATGTAGTATTATGTACAAAAGTGACTATAGGTATATTTAATGTGTACATGCGTTGTCATCCTCAGTGAAGGGATCTGAATCGTGAAAGTCCTTTAGGTCACTTATTCCTTCTTGTCTGTCCCTTCCGCTGGTTTATTTGGGAATCTGCACTCTCCGGAATTAATGTCTTTGACCGGGAGAACTCCAAAGGGGTAAAGAGACAAATGGGAGAACCTCCATTGTAGACACGTACACAAAATGGAAATAAAGCCTTTAATCCGAGGTTTGTTTAGGAAAGTGAGTGAGGGAAATTGATTTGAGGCTTAAGGCTCCCAACCTCAACCCTCCTCATATATCTCACATCATTTGACTCCAAAGGAGTAATAAGGCATACATGTGTGTGTGAGTGTGTGTGTGTGTGTGTGTGTGTCTGTGACTTGGCTCTTTTGGGCTGACCTTCTCCTCTTACAAGACACATACTAAGTAAGCAATACATATGGGGAGTCTGTGTGTGGTGAGGAACCACCATGTGGACATTTCGTTCAAAGTGGGAAATAAATGCAAATGGTCCTTCGAGGAAAGATTCGTATTTCGGAGTCAATCCTGTATCCATATTTCATTCCATTGAACATGGACATTACCTCTTAGATTGCCACGAAAGAGCTTCCTACACTTCTGAGTCCGTTGGGTTCAAGTGAGTTGCAGGATTTGGAGTATTTTGAGGTTTAGATTCAACTCGATTTGGTTCCTTTAAATGAGTGTAAAGGGAACCACGCCCAGAACATATGTATGAGTGAGTGAGTGTGTGGAATTCGACTTCTTTCCTTTTCTCCTCCTTGAGAAGTCATTGGGAAAAAGGTATTCTTTTAAGTCGGCTAATTATAGGGGGAATGTGTAATATGGTGCGAAGTATTTCGCTCCGCTCTTTTCCTTTTCCTCCTAATGACAAAGGATCGGGAGGCTCTAATTACGCTCAGACATATGGCTCCGATCCATCACCCGGTATTCTTCCAAACAGTGAGTTCTGAAAAGGATGAGTAAACTCCCTCGACGAATCCCTCTTTTAATAATTCAATTCCCAATTATCCTCTCTTTCCAAGAGTAATTAAAAGTTAGAATTATGAATCCAATCTGATAAAATGAAAAGTTGGATTTCCGGAGAAGGGGAACTTCTCTCCAAATGATGACAATGATGAAGGAGCCCAAGGAAGAGACACGAAAGAAAACATTTTTCGGAAGATTAAAAGTTTCACTGAATCCACTTCTGAATATTCATATCTTCCATTCCTTCTATCTTCTTTCCTCTCCTTAGACTCCTCATTCCTAAATTAAAGCTTATCTTCTCACTTCCATACATAATGCTACACTTTGGGCTCTTATGCCGTTATGCTTTAATTAATGCTCTCATTTTTAATACTTCATGAAGTGATTAGCTGATCATTTAAGCATTTGCAAATGCTCTGATAACTTTAAATAACCTTGCTAAAAATACCCAACATCACACTTAACTACATTGAGAATAAAATTACAAGTGTAACTGAATTTATCTATTGAGATTGATCTTTCATGACCATGCGACTTGGGAATTCTCGTTTATTTTGAATGCGGTGACGAGGGTGACAATTGTCTAATTGTGTAGATAGGAGATGAAAAGTAAAGAGAAAAATGAGTTGGATGATAGTGAAGGGAGTGAGAGGATGAGGCTCATTACGAACTTGCAAATAAAGTGTTTGAGATAAAAAGAAGTTGGTTGGAGGATTTGAGACGGCGCCTAATGACTCTTGGATTTTCTTCTTTCCAATTGAACCTAGGAGAATGAGATAGGAGACGTGTAAATATGAGAAGAAAATGTAAGGATTTATCAAATCCTTATCTCGGGGCCTTCACTCACAGGAGCTCTACAATTTCAATGATATCCTCTCGTTTAATCTCACTCAAATGACATGAAGGAACATGAAGTCGCTCATTGACGCATATAAGAATCGAAAGCAGCAAATCATGTGCTATAAGTTAAATTTTATAACTTAATGTATTACTCTTTGCAAAAATATTTATTACAATGTATAAGTGTTTAATATGATTTGAGTTACAAGGGACTATTTAAAATTTTACTATGATTCGAGGTATTTAAGGATTTCCCACATAAATTTATTTAAGACTTTTTCTCTTTCCTGATACACGGACATGTTTTATCCATGGATTCTTGACTTGACTTTCTGAGCAGACACTACTTTGCTCTTTGAGTTCTTGAGATTTTGTTACTAGGAGTGATGTGAAAGGAGGACACGTAGAAGAAGACACTTTTCAACTCAAACAACATAGAAACTTCAAATAATGGCCAGAATGAAACTCTCAGGAAAAGAAACTTCAAACTCTGATATTTTTCCACACAAGTATTTCTTGAGTACGTAGTAAACCAAGTGTAGTAGCAAAGGTATAACAAATAATATATTATTTAAACCAACATTCTTCTAGATATATTTCTATGTTCTATACCTATTCAAGCCGAAAATCTCAGTTTCAAAAACTATATTTTTCTTAGGTGGTATGTTTGAAAGTTTTACAGGTAAAAACGAACTTAGTAAAATAAAAAATTTACGTCGTGCTTGTTGCATATAAAGGCTCAATAAGAGACAATAAACAATGGATAGATGCATAGAGGAAATATATAGTGAAGGTTTATGTGTCTCAGATTTCATATCGATTCTTTCTTTTTACTACGAAGCCTTTCATCATTTCCTTTTTTGAGAGGGAAATTTGAGTCGTTGGGTGAAATCTCCCAATGTTCTCTCTGCAAGGTTGGATTGCTGTGAGCGGATGAGTCTCATTCGACTGACGTCCGAGACAGTGAAGAACATGGAGAAACACTTAAGAAAACCTTCGCTTGACCACCGCTCAGGACTTTCATGGCTAATCGAGGATTCCGCCTTAAGCCTCACTACATTCTCCTCCTAGATACGCGTACTCTTATATTTGACTGTATAGAACAGCAGTTGAACCTGGACAGTGGAAGAGTGTATTAAGCGGAAATTGAATCTCGTATTGTAAAAAACCTTTCTCCGGATCTCATTTCAAATTTCGAGTCTGATTGGAATCTTTATGAGGATTTATTTTTATCCCTTTCCATCTCTTCTTCTCACCGCTAACTTTCTTCGTTAACTTTGTTGAGAAGTTTTGAGCCTCCTGTTTTTTACTTTCAATCTTCTGGACAAACTTATTCCTCCATCCAAACACATAAAAGAACATATTGATGGAAAAGGAAAAGTATTTGCAAAATTCGGAATCTCAAATATTTGCCCTATTTTTTGTTTAATATCACTTCTAAATAATGCGCATTTCTTTCAAACTATTTTTCGCTTCTTTGCTTTTATTTTTTGTATTGTTTTTTAGCAAATATAATAAGTAGATTTCATTATTTACTAAATGTTCAACTAATAAAAATACAATAGAGAAACGAAAAACTTGTTGTTGGACGTATTAATGCCAATTCCTGAATAAAAATGAATTGCTTTTGAGTTTGCATTATGCTAATATTGCGGATATATTGGTATTTATAGATAATCATAATAAAACACACCTAATGTAAGTATGAATTTCAAAATGAAATATATTTTACCTATACCCATGTACTTTATAAAATGATAAGAATGAAATTAATTATCTTGTAAAAAGGAAAATATTGTGAGATTATTTCATTGACTTGTAAATATATGATCAATAATAATTTGTACGATATCCTTCGCGTCAATTGACAACTCTTTATCTTTTATAGACTCTTTTATTGGTTGATGAAAGTGTGTCATGATTGCAAATATTTGAACGTTTTATTCAATTTTAATATTCTTCCTCGAGAGTCTGTGAGGAGAGCCTGGACGGAACGTTCATGTGTGTACTTAGAGAATTGGGAATAAGAGACACATCCTCTGCCTTATTGTCTCTTTGCGGCCATTCCCACTCACACAAAGGGAAAAGGGTCTTTAAAAATGAAGGGAGGAAAATCTCATTTGCAAATTGATTTCAAGTGGGTAAAACTCTAAATGTATAAAAGAGCTCTTTGGTTTCTCCCAAGAGAATTTCCCCATATTGGTCCAGCGAGGTCTTTTCAAATCTCCTCCCTTTCATGGGGCTGAACAGTGAAGTTTCATAGTGGAGTTTGTGTATGTGTGTGTGTGTGAGACCAACAATCTCCCATCGGTTTTATATTCTCAAATCCTCATTGTTTTCTCTCACTCGGTCCACATTTTGAGGGGAAAGTTGTGTTCTGTGAAATGGCGAGCCGTGAGCTCGTGCCCGAATCGCCTCTCTTCTCACCGTTACCGTAAAGGGCGACCGAGAGGAATGAATTCTTTTTACGCGCTGGACTCATATGGCTATTTGGTCATATAACAAGGCAAGTGAGTCACAGGGCATAAACCATGATGGTGAAGGAAGATCATAACAAAACAATATGAGAGGGATTATGAAACGAATCCAATAAATTTGAAGCTCAATTGAAAGTAATGGAATTGTCGGAAGGAAAGGGAAAAAAACTCCAACTATTATAGCATTATTTAGTGGACGTCTTATTTCTTTGTCGGGCAAATTCATTTTTCCTTAATGCTCAATCCATGCTGTTTTTCTCATGTTAAGGGAATGCATAAGGAAAATTTACAATATAAATACTATTTCATCTGTTGGTTGACTTTTTAGTTGGTAGTATTATTCCATTACAGATTTAACGAAAGTCTCGGATTATTTAAATGCATTGTGATATCGTATATATCGATATGCTATGCACGATATTGTTGGATTAGGTATAGTATGAGTTTTATTTACAATTTTTGGTATAAAATATGCAAAAGAAGAAAATTATATTATAAGAAAAGATGAGGGTATATTGAGTTTTATTTAGAAGGTAGGTTTATATGATTAGGATGTTTTTCAAGCTTATGAAAGCCCTGATGAAACTTTGTTACCTTTGGGACTCGCGTCCTCTTTGAAGATCCAGTTTCGGTTCATCGGATCTTCCTTTGACTTCTTCTCTCCAACTTCCCCTCCTCCGTGTCTAATTCGAATTCCCATTTGATTCCGATCACCGTCGGCGGAATAAAATAGGGATTCGATATTTCGCAGAAGAGCCAGGGAGTCAGGAGGGAAATCTAGTTAATACGGACGCCCAGGTTTTATGTTCTCCATCAATTCTTATTGTGTCTTATGAAAGAGGAGTCCCTGGCGTTCCAGCCGGAATTATTAATGAAAAGAAGTAGACGGAGCTTCCCTGCAATGAGTTTCACCCCAATCCTCGCTTTTATGTCGCTGGCTTACCACGTCAGGGTGCGAAGATCTGGGAATCTACCTTTCTATCCCCGCTTAAACTATTTCTTTACTACTGGGACACATCTCTTTCCTCTATTGTTAAAATTATTACCGAGTTGTGCACGCCTCAAAGGGGGATTTCAGAAGCTTAAATTCCATTCGCGAATTTATTATTTTTCTATTCAGAGTCGAATTTGCAAAGAGCAGCTGCTGGCCGGCTTTTATTATTATTCGACTCGCATTCAATTAGGAAAGTCAGTTTCATTGTTAATTTATTGATAAAGGATAAATGTATATAGTGAAGGTATTTTTGATTCAGTATATTTATAAGTATACGCGAGGCTTGGTCGCAGAATCATACTTTCAGAACACTCGGTGTTTCTCTGCTCAACCGGTTCCTTCAAATCGTTAAAAATTTAATATGTCCCGGCCGGTAAAAGGGGGAGTGGAGGAGATTCCTGTCGAATAATGCAATGCTACTGCCTTTGTATTGTGAAACTCACATTGTCCGAATTCTGAGCTACAGAATACTTCGGACACTTTTCATATTGCATAAAATGATAATGGAAGAAGATAAACATGTCACTTCTGGAGTCTGTACGAAATCTGATGGCAAGTCCCGCCATGAGTATTTTCCATGAGGAAATGAAAAGGTTCTTCTCTCATGTTGGAAAACTCGTTGGATTCAATGGAAATCATTGAAAGAGGAACAACAAGTTTACCAAAGTATCATATGACTAATTTATCGATCATGTATATCATGGTCTATTAAACACTCATGTGAGCTTATATTGGAACATGAATATCCTAAAGAGCATTATTGGTTCTTCGTAGAGCACACATAGTATAGGACGCATTATTAAATTCCATCTAGGTTTAATTCAGTTAGGGTTCATTCAAAAGAAATTTATTTATAAGGATATAGGATTATTTAAACTTGAAATGCCCTTTACTTTCTCATTTGAGAAATGGTTCCTTCTCTTAGGGGAAGATGAGAGGTTTAATAAGCTCGTGGTCAAAATTTGATTTTCAGAGCTCAGAATACAAAAGGAATGAAACACACAGGTTGAATCTGAATGTGAGTCACAGCTTTCCAAAGCTCTCAGCCCTAACAATAGGAGCATATTACTATTACATAATATTTTCCCACTTTTCCTCCTATGGAGGGGAAATTCATATGAGAAATGAAGAGGTTTTAATGCTTGAAATCTCTTTCTCTTTGATATTGAAGTATCGGGGATTTGTGGGAAGTGTGTGCATGGGAGAGTAATGCATTATTCTATTATAATGTGAATCCGTTTGTCATCTCATGTATGAAAGGCATAAATGTTTGTTAAGAAGATTAATGCATCTTTGATCCTTGTATTTGTGGGAAGCTCCAGTTGGGAACTTCTTTCATATTCCTTTTTGTGTTTTTCCACGTGTCTAGCAAATCTGAATATTATTGTTTGAATTTAGCCACATAACTTATATTTATGCCTTCAAAATTATAGATAACTTCATTACAATAAATAAAAACAATTGTAATTAATAAATTATTTTTTATTATTCCAGATTCCACGATAAGATGGACGACGGGATTTTTCAGAGCTAAACAACAAATACAAACGTTGAACTGACGAAATTCTTTTAAGCAGAAGGTAAATAATTGTATTTTATATCTTTGCGAATTAATGTACAAAATTGTTTATAATAAGTTGTTCTCTTCAGCTTGATAAAATATTTGTCATTTGACAATATTAGTTGTCTGTAAGAAGTCATAAACAAGTAACTGGATTGGTTGTTGACTTTCCAACGATTTCATCAAGTCTCTTGTAAGCATGAATCGGCTAATTGAGGATTGTATACCTAATAGGATTAGTTATCTCTCCTAATCAGGGTTTGAACAAATGGGCAAATACATTTTTCCTATGAATGAAGAATATAATTTATATGGATGTACATCATAATATGGGAAGAGTGACGGAGCTTTCACGTGCTCTTCAGCAACATGAAGGAATTAGTCATGTAGGAAAATGAATTGAAAGAAAATGGGTTTAATGCCGAGTTCGCGAGGTTGTTGGATATTAAAGAAATTTCGAGGTGAGGAACTCAGCGGGTCACGCCCTCACTGAACAAACAAGGAAGGTCCTTTGATAAATTCACTTCATCATCGGCCCATCTTTTAATTTTTAACATTCTCACACCCATGCTAAGGTTCTTTCGGCTCTTATACTCATTTTACTTTCAATAATATTTATCAAGTTTCTTAATTTTACTATTTTTCCTCTACTCTTACCAAAAAAGTGTATATCATTTTACTCAAAATATTTGGAAAGTTTTAGCAAAAAAGTAAAATCCTACTTATGAACATTAAGGGCCGGAAGTTATATAATGTTGTATGTATGCATACGGGTTAGGAAGGAATTTTACTGAATGTTTGAAACTTTATTGTAAAGAGCTTCACATGGATGAGACATTGAGTAAAAGCAGTCCATTAAAGTGGACATAACATCAGTCCGAGTCGGAGCTAAATGAAACTCGAATTATTTTGTATTCCCTCAAAGCCCTTTTTCCCAGGTAGTCGCTGGAGGAAAAATCAATACGAACGAACTTTCTCTTTCCTCGGAGTCCCAAATGTACTTTTGCTTTTGGACATTCGTCTCCGTTTCAAATGTGAATGAATTAGACATGAAATGAAGGGGAGTTGTGGAGGCATTCCTAATTTAACATCGATTATGTACAAACTGGAAAGTTTGAAATTTTACTCCTCTTCTCCCTTCTAAATAAGTATTATTTCCGAATAAACATTACAGTGTATACAAAGCACGTACTTTTATTCAGATATAGAGCATCTATAGGACGCTAGACATGTGATATGTTTGTAAGCATTTGTTTAGGATTAATAAATACATTATTAAAGTACTGGAGGCGTTATTATATAATATGAGATACCTACTCGTATACAGTTTCAATATTCTAAATTGTATATATGATATATGGTCATCATCAAGTTGATAAGTTCATATAATTAAATAAATTCAATTTTCTTTTCAAGGGGGTTGAAAGGGAAAAGTTCATCTTTTGACAGGCAAATAGTTGATGAGCCCTTAATATGTTTTCTCATCCAAAGTGGGTTCCCTTGTTATACAGAGCAGACTTTTAATGTATGCACGTGTGTGTGTTTGAGATCTTTGGATGTAATTGGACAGGGCGAGTTTTATTATTACTTACTCTACCTAACTAGTTAAAAAGGTTCATTTCATGTTCCGTGTTCATAATTGATAAGTTGAAACATTGGAGGGGAACGAAAAGAGTCGTAAAAAGAATAGCTAAAAAGAGATAATCCTTTCCATGTACTTGTGTGCGTATTTTTTATTTTCCTTCTCCAGTTAGGGGAAGGAAGGTGGAATTTTTGTATTAAGTGTTCCTGGCTTTCCTCTAGAGAGTGAAAGGGGAAAATATCCTCTTTGTATCCCTGTGTGTAAATAGCCGGTTAAATACAATTATCCCATTAGGATCAGAGAACAACCTGGGAGGATATCACTCACATACACACAGTAAATACTTATATATACATATATATAGGAATATATACATTTACCTGATTACCTCAACACAGAAATGTAAAAAGCGACTATAGACGATAATTCCTCTAAACTTAGAAACTGACAAAGCGAAGGAATTCTCTATATGCAAACGTACTTTTAATACAACTATACATATTCTCTTTTCTACGCATTTTCCACCTCTGTACTTCACCTTTCTGTCTTTGTTTTGATAATCGGCCGCCTTCACCGCCCGTCGTTTCTCATTAAATTGAATTTCCCCTCCTCGACATGCTAATGAAATAATTCCCTTTAATTATAATGGTAAAACTGAAGCGAGGGATTATGAGGCTTCCTACGATCTCCTCAAGGGGATTTATGATAAAATAGTTCAAAGGGAAACAGAGGTTCACTTTGAAAGAGGAATCGACTCAAATGAGAAATTTTGACATCGCCACTCTTGACTTGAGTGGCAGAATGAAGGGATCACTTCGGATGTCCTAAAACCTCTTTTCAGGATTGCAAACTGTCTAATTCCATATATCAAACATTGTTTGTCAAAGAATTTAATTTTCATGCTCATTTATAAGCATTCATGATTTTAAGAGAATTAATTAAATGAATTAAACTTTTGTATTATGAGATTTAATCCGAAATACTGCTCCCGAGGATATCAAATCAAAACTCTCGTTGGTAGAGCTAAAAATTTGTTTTTATTGATTATTCGTAAAATCTTTGTATTTTTGTAGACAAAGGAAGTAGCTGTAGAGTTTAATAGCGAGCAATAAGAGAAGAAAAAAAGGCTTGTGCTTTCTACGACTCATTGCGTATACAGATTAGGAATTCTTATGGTCTATGACTCTTCGTTTGCATTCCCATCCCTTGGGTTTTTTTGAAGGGTTTTTGAGAAAGAAGTGTGTTTTGGGTTGTGGAACTCGAAAGCTCGCTTTTATTATATCTACGATGGTTCCTTCAAGTTCAGCCAAAGTATAATAACAAATGGGGTGAGCCCCGTGATCATAATTTCTTGCCTAGGTAGACGTTCGAGAGTTTCCGCCTCTCCGTCCATTTAGTTATTCGGTCTATAGGAATATATATGGAATATAAAAGGCTCATCTCCTTCATTCTCCCTCATCCGCCCTATTTTTCTTATATATTCTAAGCTTTTCTTTTTATGAATCCCGTTCAAATTTATGTTGGGAGAGTTGAGGGTGGGCGAAGTCACCCAGCACGCCCAAAACTCTCACTCTCTTTTCTCCAACCCCACATTTGATATAAATCCTCGTTCGAGAGCAACTTTTTCCTCCGGATCCTATTGAAAAGTATTTTATAGAGTTTCTATTACTAGTAAATATCACTTGTAATATCCTCTCGTTACTATCATTAAAATGAGTAAGATAAATTAGATGAAATATTTTATTCTCGACTCGAAACTGTGAATCAAGTCGATGTCAATACGATGCATCGATATCTATGTATCAAATACTTTATAAATAGTCATATCTCATTGTCGAATAATGTTTAGTCCTATGTGCTGTAAAAGTTTTCTAATAAAAAATTGCCCTTCAATTCGGACTTTAATTATAAGGCTCATTTGAGCATAAATAAGGAAGTTTGTGATTTTAAATGAAAGAGTTGTTGGTGTATTGTCCTGAGAAGGAGGGAACGGTTTAATTAAGTGGAGACATGGGGAGTGAATGGAAGTCAACAAAGTGGATGTTTGGGATCATTGGTTTGAAAAAGAGGAGAAAATTTGGTCTTAAGAGGGTGAAAATAAAGTGGAGGATGCTTTGAAATAAATCAGGAGACTCGAGGAGACTCAATGGAAAAATGGAAAACTCCTCTGAATTATGTCTCTTGGATTCCTCTAAACTCCCTCTTACATTAAGAGCGAGCGAGGGAGGTTTTTCTGGAGAAGGGGTCATATAACCAAAGGGTGGAATACTCAAAGATTATTCAAATGGGCCACGTTGGCATGAACATCCAGAACCACATGAGAGGATCGCTAAAGAAAAATCACCCAAATTGGTTTCCCCCTTCAAAGGCTTCAATTTTCCTCTTTTGAAAATTGAAGAGTCAGCTATGTAAAATACACGAAAGAGAACTTTGTCCTGTTCTTCAACTTTTGTTCATTGATTTCTTTCTTCTATTTTGCCATTATGTTCAAATCAATATTTTAATGAAGGAAAATGCATAAGCTGAATGCATGTTTATTTTTTATTTTAATATTAGGTATTGTTATACGCCAACTAAATGGGAACATTATCATCAGAATAAAATTTTGGATATAGGAGTTTTCTACTTTGTTTGCTTTCATAAAGAAAAGTGTGGAATGAAAGGGTCCTTATTTATAAATAATAATTAAAGTCTTTTTGAATAATGTCTCCACTCGAGTTTGAGGACATCTTAATTTGAAGTGAAGTGAGTGAATAGAATGTGTATTTGTATAAAAGGCCATAAATCATGGTTTGACAAGAATATGAAGTGTGTGTAAGGGCGAGAACCTTTTCTCCCTCCTCTCTGACATTCATAAGTATGAGAGGGGAGAGTGAATACTTCTTGTTCAATTGGCACAGGGTCAGACTCACAGAGGGAAGAAATGCATGGGTTTTGACTCAAAAGAACTGCAATTTCATTCCACTCTCTTCTTTGAGTAATAATAAAGTCTTGAGGTATGGCAGGGGAGAGAAGGACAATAATCGATTTCTTCAAGTACCAAACGATGATCTTTCTCCCACACCCCTCAGGACTTTCTTTTGCCCGTTCCTATAGAAACGTCATCAACCGGAAAGGTATCCCTTCGCGAACAAGGAACTCAAATGCACTCCTTGCACTCCCACTCACTTCACCCGCGAGGGAATCCAACGGATTCACGGAATCAACTGAGGGTGGTGAAGTGAGCATTTCTTTTCTTTTCACACTTTTATGCATAATGGCCTATGCTGAGCAATTTAATTTAAAAGTTCAATATAAACTTTTCCCTAGTTTATTCTTACTTTCGTATCGTACTTTCAATTTTTATTCAATTTTTGAGAATTGATGCATCTGAAAGTTATATATTTACATGTCAGGAATTTTTGCACCTTTTTTGGTATGTAGATTTAATTAGATTTTATTTTTTTTAGCTGAGTAAAAGCTTAGAGACATGTTATAAAGTATTTCAAGGCCAATGCCATTTTATATGCTCTCAATCATGGTCTGAAATATATATTATATGTACATGGAAGAAATGTATCGAAAAGAAATTTGTCTTTGGAAAAATGTAATGTGATTTGTGAGACACGGAGTTTGAACATCAGCATTAGGGAGACGCCAACGTGCATTGTAATAAGAAGTGAATAGTGTAAGGAAAGTGGAAGTAATGTGGAGAGGAGGGCTGAATACATAAAATATCATTGGATGATGTGGAGATGAATTAGGAATTCCCCTTCTCTTTCGCACTCCTTCTTCTTGTTATCAATCCCTGGAGTTGGGGACGGTCGGAGAGCAAATCCAATTTTTCTTACCCTCCTGACCGCTCATCTGTGAACGGTTTGACAAGAGTCCGAAATTGTTTTTACTCTCTCAGACTCCTATAACTCCAATTTCCTCACTTTCTTATACATCGGATACATCGCGTACATCGCATTATTCTCACAGACTCGTAAGATTCATCTGACCTTTCTCCACAGGCAGCAAAAGAACTTTCCCCTTTCCCCCAGTCAACTTCCTCTTCTTAATATGACAGCTTCTGTTGACTCGAGATATCAAATTTCCCTTTTGGTTCTTGAGCTTAACTTGCTCAAGCCATGCCTTATTGTATTATTCGCATGGATTTGATGGGCGTTCTTGAAACCACATACTAAATAAATTTGGTCCAATTTACTCTTTA
Source organism: Neelides sp. FZ-2019 (assembly GCA_009869795.1). NCBI lineage: Eukaryota > Metazoa > Arthropoda > Collembola > Neelipleona > Neelidae > Neelides > Neelides sp. FZ-2019. The sequence goes on from VJMY01000278.1 coordinate 63,285, forward strand.
TTGTCCCACCATACTTCATATAAAACCTTAATTAACTCAATTATCAAGACACACAAACAGAAATGTTTTCAAATTGTATTTTATGATACTGATGAAATAATTTAGTAAACTTTATTTAATAAAGTCATTAATTATTATACTCAACAGAGAAATATGTGAGATGTTCAATTTTTAAGTCTTATATTATTGTGCATAAGCGAGAATTAAATTTGGATATGTCTAGATTAGCATTTATATTGAATATGAACTAAACATCTTATAGTTGTATGTATAGTTCAAACATGTTTGAAACCATAAGTGGATGTAATTCATAACAATTGCTCACAATTAGATTAAGGATCTTAATAAGGAATCTGTTTTGATTCAAGAGTCAAGGATGATTCATGAGGCGAGGCCTTTAATAGGAGTTAAAGAGGAAGATGGTGAAATAAGCCGAGTTGGTCAGACGAGTTCTTGAGCTTATATTAATGACTCGAGTCTTGTGAGTGGACGGGTAGGGCAACTGAGGGACGCGTAGGAGATCTGTCGCTCTGAATTACCCGAAACAAAAAGGGGTTTCAAAGGTCGGAGATAAGTGGGAGAGCCGGCCGAGCCACTTGTGGACGAGGATGTTTAGGAAGGAAAAGGGTGGGTCTTTGCATGGCGAGGATAAAAAGAAAGGAAACCTTCAGTGATCTCCGGTCGAGATGAGAGGAGAATCACGAGGCGAGGGTGTCCACCCTCATGCCGACGAAGGAAATAGGAAGCTGACGGATTACGAAGATTAATGACATCTTAGCCTATCCATACGAACGTTAGATTCCCCTCATTGATAATCTTCTTCATTCAAGTTGAGAGACGCAAAAAGGGGAAATCAAACTCAGATCAAAGGAACCTCCATTTCATCCTAAGAATATTCCAGGATTTTTAATAGGACCGCGTGGACCATTAATCCAAATTCTCCTTTACCTCTCTGTCACTCCAAGACTTCATTTCTCATACGAGACTTTTATGGCTTTATCAATTCATATTATATAATGTTCTTTGGTTTCCAAACTTGACATTTTTCTCCTTTTGAGATTCCTCACTTGATTGACGCTTTAATATTGCTTTTTGCGAAATGAACGAGTTCATTTTAAATTAAATGTCGAATAGCGTAGGATGAATCGAATACCTTATTTAAGTTTCAAGCTAAAAGAAATTCAAATATTGTGGCTATTTTAACCGTTTTTCATATTATCTCCTTTCAAGTTAATAACTTGAATAATCTTAAGGGGTTTTTCATTTTATATTTAAAATATACGCCGAATGACTGAATAATGAATTAGACTCGCGAAATATATTTTGAAAATATAAAGAAAAAACATATAGCTATCTATTAGTAGAAGATTTGGGAAAAGTAGAATGAAATTGCAATTTAGTGAGGGGAGTGGAAGAGGATAAAAGGTTTATGAAAATGTCAAAGACAGTGAAAAGACTCATTTTTCAAAACCCTCGTTCGTCGGAAAAATGATAAGAGGATGAGAACAAAATAGATTTATTTATTTTTAATTTGTCTGAAATTGTGAATTCGTTTTGTTTAAAAGGTAAAAGGACATTAAATGGCATAACTATATTAAAAAAAATTATTTTTCCTCAATGAGTCTCCAGATAGTTTACAATGATTTTTCAATAATCTTTTTATACCTTTTGCTTCATAAAAAGAGCTCAAAACTATTGTGTCATTATTCTCATTATATGGTTTACTCGTTGGGTACAAGGTATATTCATTAAGTGACCAGGTAGTAGGAAGGGTGAGCAGACAAAACAAGGTTCCGATTTATTTGAAGTCAAGTTTTTTTCATATCGGCTTCCACTTAAAGAGAAGGTGTTTGGAGTAGAGACTCCTGCTAATAAACTCCACTTCTTCTCGCTCTGTCCGAATGACTCGGAAAGGAATGAGAGACAGTAGTGGTGTGAAAGAGGCGCGAATATGGTAATCATCATTAGACTTCCATTCAGTTCTCGTCTGGAAAGAAGGATTTCTAGTTTTTATCCAATGAAGGAAAATGTTGGTTGAAGGAGCCAAAAGTCTCGAGTAATTACGTAGCAGCTCCTGAAGTGGAAGTTGGCTCTATCATACCAATCACCCTGTCATCGGTTTTTTCAATACAAGTCTCCTCAGGAGAGACCGATATTCTATTTATTACGCTTTGATGGACTGGGTGAGTTAAAGCAAAATGGCAAATTGTAAATCAGCTTCTTTTAAGCCTATCAGATTTTAGTTTAAATTTTTTTAATTAAAATTAATTATTTCACTTGTAGCTGAACATTTATTATGTAGTTTAGCAGTAGTAACTCTTCAATATTTATTAGAACAAATTCCAATTTTTGTCTTTTTGGTCTTGAATAATGAATTTCTCGTGGTTTGACAGAATAGTGGCTTTTATTCTCATTTCTCCTACATGGTTGTTCATCTCATGGTGGATTCGCTTGGGGATTGGAGCAAATATTGACTTTCCCCACATGTGTTCTCTTTTCCTCGTATATTAGACGGGATTTAGTCCAGGAGCCCCAATTCCCTTCCCAATACATCCCTCACCTGGAATCCAGGAAAGAGCTCGTTGTAGTCTCCAAAACCCTTAACATCACCTCATATATCCTTCATGAAGGATGAAATTTTAAAAATTCAGGGCTCATCCGCCAAACTCGCCTTCTCACAGGTAGGCAAACACATTTCACACGCACAAACATACGAGGAACATCAAACCTTTATTATCCCGAGATAAAGAAAAGTAAATTTATTTAGACAGCCTAGAAAGGCCAATTTTTCTTGGAAATGATCTCTTTTCCTCTATAACGCATATTATCTCATAACATTATATATCTATAGGCAGTTTGAATTACGCTATCCTATTTTTTAACACTGAATTATTTACATAATAAACCACATAGGAAGTTATCCTGATATAACAAGGCTTCTGAACATTATTTAGCCAAAATATGGCCCTTTGTGAATTTTGATAGTAAACGTAAGGAGCAAACGCAAACGGTAGTAGAGTTAAAATTTATATTCACCTTATTAAAAACTCATTTCATGAGTTCTTTATGCATTTTAAAATGAGGATTTCGCTCTGCGTAATAATAGGAGTTGTATAATGTTTAAGAATGCATTGAAGTGAAAAGGGAGAAAGGGTGCAATTTGAGTCCAAAATAAGAATTAAGAAGCTATTTGAAATTCTGTAATGCAATCTTGTGTTCTTTTCGACTCCGCCCTTTGCGTATGTATATGAAAAAGGATTGAAGTAATAGGGAAGAGTGATGAAAGCTCGTTGAGCAGTTGGAGGCAATTAGGAATGAAAATGAATTAATTTGATGGAGCCGAGGGGACGCACGGCCTTTATGGACATTTCACGTGGGAAAGAAAAAAACGAGCAATTTAAAAAGTGATCTCTTATATGAGAGGACGTGTGTATCTTGGAGAATGATTTTCTCCTTCGATCCTTTTAGGGAACAGAGTGTATTAATTAACCGACTCAGGCTCTCCGGCTCACCGTGAATCAAAATGTGAGGGAATGTTTACAAACGGAGTTTCGGATTCGGCACGGATGAAATACATTTGTCTGTCTCTGAGTGTACTCTTATTGGAAGTGCGTAAAGGGTGGAATAATATATGGCATTCTTGTGGATTTAAAAGAATAGGGAGGAATGGTTTAATGAAGTCAAGATCCGAATCCGCCCGACATTCCTCCACAAAAACCAGGGGGGAGGTTCATCAAATTAAGGGAAGATTTTTATCTAATCGCTCCGACTCCCTTTTGTCTTCTTCATGTGAGGCTCGGGCCGACTTGATTCCCAACATCCTCATTTTATGACTCTTCCTTTGTTGAGGAGGTTCTTCCGCTGGTGGAGTGATTTACTCACGAGAACCTCCACTCATTTAAATCCATGTTTTCCTCCCCTTGTCTCAGCTGTCTCCTTATCCCATGTCCAGTTATCCGCTTAAACTCCCCTTCAAGCCTTGATTTACAACAACAGTGACAGAAGATTAAAAAACGACTAAAGAGTCCTTTTCTTCGCATCCACAAATCTCGCTGTATATCTTCACCTTTTAAACTTCTCTGATTTTTCTCTGTATCTGAACATGAGAGACGTTTACACTTTAGTACTTTAGCCGTAAAAATTATATATCTGTTACTACAATACTTTTATTGTCATTTTCTACTTAATGCTAGTTCTTTCTCAATTTCATTATGCTTTTATTATGTGGACAAGATAGAAATCTTTTAGCGGATTCTTATAGAAATTGATTTGTTCACATAAGCTGATGGTTTTATAGGCTTTTTCATGCCTTGTGACTCTGAATGTTTTGACTGGTTGACAAAAGTCAATCCATGTGTTATAATGTGCTCTGAAAATAAATGAGCTTACATTTTTCATGTTTCGCGGCCACTCGGTGTGGGTGGAAGTTTGTGTGTAAGTAAGTAGAAGATGACAGTTTCGGGATTCACCGCATAAACTAAAATTATCCATAGATGCATAAGAGAATAAAAAATATGCATGTATATTATGAAAGCAGAGCTTTTCCTTCCCGTCTGACTTGAAGCGTAAGGAAGAGTGAGAATCGAGTGTGGGATTACCTAATGGATGACTGCTTGACTGGGCGGATGAAGTTGGAAAGAAGCACATTTTCATATCCAGAGGTTTACCAAATGAGATCAACTTCCCGAGAGAGATTCTTGAAGTCCTTTGGTTGGAAATCTTTAGTTTCGAATGCCAATAGTAATATAATGATCCTCACCCTCCAGCACTCCACATTTCTCCCTCAATGAGCGGGAAGGGGAAGAGTCTTTGGAAGGAAAGTTGGGTTTTTCGCCATCGCGGTTTACCGTTCCGCTCCGGAGCGCAAAAAGCATTCCTTTTCTCTCTCCGGCCGACTGCTTATGGGCCCAAGGAGAATTCCCGCACTACCTCAGGTTTCCCCTCACCCTCCCCGCCCATTACATTACATTAGGCGGCCGCATTACTTTGGAGGTCCTTTTACAAGGAAAGGCAACCCACAGGAGAGTCCGCATATTGCTGAATTTTCAATCCCCCCTTCCAGACTCTGGGTGAGTTACCATAAACTAAGATTACGAATCTCCATTCAATTTATATAGAAGAAAACAACGTGTTCTCCCGACTTCTCAGGAGGGTGAGAAAAGGAAGGTTTGAAGGCTCTCGATGGGACTCTAAATTATCTATATTTATTCAACTACAACCTGTTCTCCTTTCTTGTATTTCGAGAAACTTAAAGTGCTTTTATTCATTCAATGTGGTTTATAAATGGTGATCTTACCATTAGTTTAAAGATAAATAATGGTTAAGTATAACTTTCAATTCAAATTGATGGCTGCTATTTACTTTTATTATATATTGCAAGGCTAAATATTATTTGATATCATTATATTTTTGGCTCCTTGATACGATTTGAGACGATTTATTTATTAACTATTATTATTTGGTATTTAATTTTTAAAGATATTTGAAAATGATGAAATATGTATTTATTTTCTTAAAAGCTTTTGGATGTGTGTAGACATCCATGTTAAATTATTTTTCTTTCAACTTCACTAGAAAAAAGTAACAAATTCGAGGAAGTTAGAACAACAAATAGGGAGCAGAGAGCGAAATTCACTTTTGCAAATTCTCAGATGAAATGGCTATAAAAGAGGGTCAAATGGGGTCGAGAGATGTTTTGAACCAGGGGATTTTGCTACTAAGGACCATGTCATTTGAGCATATCTCATTTTCATGGCCTTATTACATTGGAAAGAATCGTAACTCGTTCATGTTTTCCCTCCGACATGAAATCGTCGTTATGCGTTAATAAGGCTCTTACTCTTAACTTTTACTCTCACAGCTGATGAAGTTAAATTTTAAGGAAGTCGTTTGCCTCCGATACTCATACAATTCCCATCATATCTGCCTCTCTCGGTCTTATCAAGAAGTTGCAGTCACTTGGCTCCTGTGTCTCCCACTTTTCCCGGATGCTTTTAATATATTCAAGCACTTAATATTTTATGTTCAACGAGAAAGGGACTCCTTCCTTATACTATCTAAGATAAAATAGAGGAACCGAAGGGGCACATCAAATATTTGAAGTGTTGATGAGAACCCTCCCACTGTGATGGATGAGGAAATTAGAAATTACTATTATATATTATATTTTCATGTGCCTATGCTTTTATGCATACACTCACCCTGTCTTTCTTTTTTATTCATCCATCCATCCTCTCGGGTTTCATGAATCATAAAGCTTAGAAGAAGAACGGATATTAATATTTCTCAACACCTTCACACTCAATAATGGTTGGATGAAAAAGAGCTCAGTCGGGTGTGAAAATATTTCAATCTATTATTATTCCTCAAACCCTTCATCTGCCTTGAAAAGAAATTAATTTTAATTTTAAGGTGATGTATGTGTAAAGGCAGGGCCAATCTATTGTCTTTACAATCTTCATCGAGGCTCAAAGATCAGAAAAATCAAAGTAAAGGGTAATTTGACGAGAGCATTTTTCATTATAACTTCACGAAAATCCCTCAAAGGGAAAGTTGAAAGACGGAATTAAGGGGGAACTAACCAGTAAGTTTTAATAAATACATGAAGGGAAATAAGGAATTGAGATTTTCAAAGATGTATAAAATTTGCATTCGTATATCTACTCCATATTAGCTATACTCATCGCATAGACGAGAGAATTTATTAGGAGAGAAATAATAATCTTGGGTTTATATTCTCTCAAGTCAGGTTGATATAGCCAAACTGGAATGGCATCCTTTGGCTTGAGGTATTAGATTAAGATAATAAATGTAAGCGTGGAGACCTGAGACTCCTGGGCTTGAAATTAAAATTATCGATTCTATCCGCCCCTCGAGTTATTCCTTTCCTAATGCTCCTTAATAGGCCTCGGAGTAAGCGGAGACGCCCGCATTAAATCATAATGAAAGTGAAACCTAAAGTTTGGGCTATGCGACACTCTTGAGCGATGCAATGCATCCTATATGCATTAAATTCTCCTTTTTCAATTCTGCATTTTAAAACAATATTGCTCTATCTTCAGATTTCACACACATTTCATGTTACAACACATTATGGTATATTTCAATTCGCGCTCTTTTAAATAAAACAAAACATGTTAAATTTTCATTTTCTTCATTGTAATACGCTTAATTAAGCAAATAGTAAGATTAGAATGAAAATATGAAATGGGTATTAATAAGTAATGAAATTTCATTAAGTGAAATTTGTTTGTTTGACAGGTCTCGGAATTTGTTCCGACTGATGCGGTTTCTTCCCCACCGGAACACCCGAGTCAAAATAGTCATGCGGATGTCAAATTACTCCAAGATTTCTCTTCTCCTCCTCCTTGGCTCCCTCGCCCTCTCTGCCGCCCTTGACACATGTAAGTCCAAGTTTGGAAATGAATCCGACGAGGTTTTCCAGAATCCCGTTAATTCAATCATCCCCGCCACTCATTAAAGCCCTCCCCCTTGTTCATCATACCAAGACCCCTGAACCCTTTTCCAATTCTCAATACGATTCCCAACTTAAACTATATGCATTTGGAAGATATTAACCACTCGGCTCCAAAGTTCTCACTTCCACTTTTCCTTTTCAAATACCGGGTCTTTAAAATAGTCCAAGCATAATTGTGCCTCATATTCTCCCTCTTTGTATTCACTCTGAGAGGGAAATTACTAATTTTCCAACACGTTTAAGAAATTCAGTTGCACGGATTTTTTGAAATCCTTTTAAAACTCTGGCTACGTGACTCGTGTACGGAATCCATACTTAAAATTTACTTTGTATAAGACAAACTCTCATCACTTCCCACTTCCACTTCCCCAATTCAATTTTTATGAAAATGAATTTAAAACTTTCAGCACACGAGGTGGTTTATTTAAAAGGACCTAAAGGCCCCAAAGAGTGTTATTATCTCACAACGAGGAGGAGATGAACAGCATTATGGAAGTGATGATAAACATACGCATGCAGACCTTTTATAGTTTTTTTTAATTATGGAGACCCAAATGAATGTCTGTGATGTTTGGTTCCGAGGTCCGTGAACGTGTGGTGAGGAGTGAAGGTTGTAATTAATGAAAGTATTTTGTGTTTCATAATGGGAGCAGCTCAGTGCACGAGCCCTTTGGGAATGGAGTCAGGGGACGTGAAGGATTCGGATCTCACAGCATCGACTTCCTTCGACACGGGGAACGTGGGTCCACAGAATGCCAGGTAACTAATATACAAAAAGACCCCATGGAGAAAATCCTCTTTAATCATTATCATTATCACTTCCCCTGTCAATGAGTGTCGGATGGGAAGAAGAGATAAAAATCCTCCTAACAACCCGACATGCTCCCAACAACATTCAACTCCATCATGTCAAATATTTGAAAAAAAACAATAATGAGTAAATACCCCTTGGGTAATGAGAGGAAAGGTGGATTAATCATGGAATCAAATGGTTCTATCAATAATACACTGCTTGGTATTATGTAACAAACTCAAACATGAAATTATAAACTTTTCATTGAATAATATTACAATGAAAAATGAACCGGAATTTAAGCATGTGGTCTTGTTATGAGTCACTCGAAAAGGTTCCTTTCTATGTAATTAATGGATAAAAGACTATTTGGATGCGGTGAATGGGAGAGAATATTGAAAAAATTATTTTAAAATACCTACGTGCTTACTACAAAGGGAGTGTTAATCTTGTGACCTGTCATTTTCATCCCCCTTCTCCCTACACCTGATCTTTAATGGGTGAAAAGAGGGAATTCCGAGATGAGCAGACATGAGAATGGGTTTGGTGGAAATGGTCGGCCGCCGTGGGTTTAATTAATGGGAACGAAGAGACTCGTCTCGGAATATCCTCCTCTTCGATCCAAAAAGATGCATTTAGGGAGGGTCAGGAAAATTCATTTCAGCCCACCTGTAAATTGAACACTTCTTCCTAGAATCATCATTAACCATTATTGTACTCATTTCCTTGGCTTAAAATTCTTTCTCACTCATGAATTTAAGTAGGTACTAGAAAATGTTCATTTTATTAGGATTCATTAGAATGTTTAATTTTGTTAAAATTTTCAAATGAAATTACTATATTATTAACATTAATCAAGCATCAGACCGCAGACGTGACATTTGAGAGGATTTGTATTAAATCTGGTCAAAGTTTGATGTTTTGAAAATATCGTTCCTCGCACGCCTGAGATTTGGAACATGAAGCTGGTAAATGTAGAAATAACTTTACTAAGCAAACTTCGGAGTTATCTTTGTTTTGAAAAGTATAAGTGCTCAAAGGGATTATTATCTCTTTCCGAGGGGAACCCGAGAGTGTTTACGTTCAGTCTTTTTGAAATCAAACACATGGAGAAGAGAGAGAAATGATCCTTTGATCTCTATAACTATTTCTTCCTCCTTTCTCTGGTCAACCTAATTAAAGACCATTTTCAAACATTTGTGGAGCATTAGTGGAATGGCTATATGAAGGCAAATGTGACAAATCTCCTCCTGTTTTGAACACGGTCGAGTGATAAACTTCAGTTTGACTCTTTGAGTCACTCCTGTCTCCCCTTATATCCTTATCCCATTCCCAAAGAGAATAGCTATACAAGAACAGACTTGCCATCCGCCTCCTCCTCATCACTCCTCGCCCTTGACAGCCAGTAGGGGCGAAAATGTCGAGCAAGGGACGGAGTTCAAGTTACAGAAGAGCCTCAGAGGAGCGAAGAAGGACCTAAACCAAATGAATCCTGTCTCCCTCATGTGCTTTTCAGAGGCCCAGATGCGGACTCTTCCAATAGTATCTTGGTATAAGTAACTCTTGAGGAACACATTGTACCTAATGTAGTGTAATGTATATTACTTAAATTTGGTCATATATAGGTAAGGATATATTTATAGTTATAAGCATGTATGCTATATATATTGGTGCGAGGCGAACCAGGAGAGAACCCAAACACCCAGACTGAAATTCAGAATCCACCTAATTAGTATGATTAATTGGACACGTGACAGATATCTCCTACTTGGGAAGGATGCATAATGAGGGGTTGAAAGACAACGCCGGGGATCACTTATCCTTTCATGTACACTCAAGATAAGTCTAGGTATACAAATACAATGAGGTTCTCCAACACGGGCATCCTTCATTATTTCACCCCTTTGTTCACTCTCCTTTTCTCAAGTATTTCTTAAGGGTGATTAAAAAATTATAAATTAGATGAACTATTGTTGATTGTATTTTCAATGTGTAGTTTTTCACAATGGATTTAGTGTAACAATTAAGGAATAATTTTTGACTAAATACAAAGTGGAAATTCCCTAGGGTGTAATTTTTAGTTGATCCTATTTTAAATTTTGATTACATACGCAAGAAACTTTTTTTTTACTTTTTTGGTTCGGGTGACATGTGAGAGTGTAAATGGATGGAAGGGAAAAGCGATTGAAACGAAGACAAAGTGAAGCTCAGGGATCCTCAGATTCACATTTAGATATCTTTATATATCTCTATCTCTCCCCATTTATTTCTCCAAATTACATCCAAGTTTTAAAGGAGACGTGTCGAGTGGAAGAATGAGGTTGGGAAGGAAGGAGAATTGAAAGGTTCTTCTGGAGGAGTTCTGGGACTCATTTTGGATTCTCGAAGAGTCACGGAGAACTCAACATTCCGACACTTTGTACTAATAACCGTTTCGTGTGACATGTTCCATCATCGTCACTTAAACTTATATATGCTTCCTCTTCCTCGCTACTTCCTCCCTCGAAACTCTATGGAATCTCCTTTCAATTTCTCGATAATTTTAATCCCTCGTCGAAAATCATGTTGGTAGTTGTTAAATGCAAATTAGAACAGTAAAAGAGAAAAAAATTGTTCGGGTTTATATGGATGTACTAATTTGAATCCGCCTTGTTACCTTTTACTCACACCGACCAATATGTTAATAGATTAAGGCGGCGGCAATTTATTATTATTCAATTTCCACTTTCTCGTTCCTTTTGATTGATGATCCACCAAGGCAGGCAGAGGGGAGTGTTCTAATGCTATTATATACACAGTTTTTAATAACTTGTCCAAATTGCTTGGAGGCTCCTACGTGACTTATTCCCTGCTGTTCTCCCTTCATTGCCCCAACTTTACTTACTTACTAATAATCCTCATCTGCTCACCCTTGAAAAGCGAATGAAAAGTCAAACTGTTGCCTTTTCACAACTGCGGTTGTACGGATAAATCATTATATTGATATGATGAAAATATAACATTCATGAGGAGTTTGGATAATCAAATTCCTCATAGGATGAGAAGCAGATTGGGGAGGGGAAGCTGAGGAGCTCTCATGGATTCAATTATTCCTTTCTCGGAGTCCCACATGAATCGAAAGGTTCACCTGATCTATATTCCTCCTGTCGCCACTCTTGACATTCACTCCATTGTCATCCATTGACTTATGTCTTCACTCAAAAATTAATTTTTGCAATGTCATTCCTTCATTTACTCCTATATACGAGTACATTACTTTGGGATTCAAGCAGATGTGCTCCGTTCTTTATTCCTTCTCTCTACTATAAATGTTTAGGCTTAATTTTACATAGGTATATATAATACATATGATATAAATGATATATTGGAGACGCTGAAAGCCATTTAATCATCGATATTATAGGGAATATCTTTCGCTCATCCTATTGTTGCCGTTCCAGCTCAATTTTCATATATAGGACATGCAGTATTATGTATTGGTTCGGCCCGTCCGGTGCTCAGAGAATGAAATGCATAAAGCAGCAAATGCATAATGCATAAAGGGTGGCCTTGGGTTTCTTTTTGGCTCCACGGGTGACCCTTATTGTCTCCGGGTGGCGGGCCTCCCGACAGCACCTAACGCTTAAGTGGATCCGACGATCTGCCACACTACACGACCACAAACAGAGCCGAGGGACCAAAACTTTGAGAAAGACCCGCTTGTGAACAAATCACCGTGAGCATGGACTTATAAGTACAGGGGGCCCTGTTTTAATCCATGTACTTACAATTGGATCCGACTAGGGGAATACATTATCCGCCTTTAATCTCCCTTCTATGTAACTTTGTCCGCATGAAGGATTTAGCATAAATCTAGACGAATTGTTCTTTTCCTTAATCTCTCGCATTTCAAATGATTTTTCCTTTAAATTATTATTTATCTTGATGCGTATATGATGTGTATTATTTATCTTTATCTGTTTGAATGGCTTGATTATAATTTTTATTTTATTGTTCTATTAAATAAGAATATAATTGGCCATTAAACAAACTTTGACTAAATTTAAAAAGAGATTGTAAGGTAGAGAGAATTTTTAAGGGTTTAGGAGTAATATCCCCTAATGAACCGTTGAGAGTCGCATAATTTAAGAAGGAATTCCGGTGAAGTAAAATAAATGAGTTTGATAGGAGAGGGAGACAAAGGTGATTCAAGGATTAACGCTTCCTCTACGACCTTTTTTTCCATGATAATGGGCTTAAAATAGGCTGGAGAATTATAGGAAGAGACTCATCTCTAAGAATGGAAGAACATTGAGACAAAAGAAACACTGAGGAGACTCTAGATTTATGCCCAAGAAAAGATTCCTAGCAATGGAGAAATGTCATTATATTCTTTCTTCCACACTCCGCAATGTCTTTTAAAGAGGGACGATTGAATTCCTTTCAATTCTCCAAGGATTGTTGTCTATTGGTCTTAAACTATTCTACCTTTGAGATTTTAAAGCACATTTGTTTTCAATTACAAATATTGTATTATTTATTAATTATGTTAAATAAAGTTGGCATGCACAATGCAGATATATAAGAAAGTACAAGACTTTTCTCGGTTTAATTTTTTGTTATTATATTTAATGTGGTTTTGTGGTTTTTTCAATGGGTTCATGTCGGGTAGGTTGTGGTGGTGGAAATGAAGTGAGGACGGAAGTGAGTAATGCTCTGTTTGAAAAATGATATTGATCGGGATCATGTTTTGTTCAAAGGGTTCGTGTGGAGAGACAAGGAGGAGCTTGGTGCCCGAAGAATCAAATAACGTCGGATGCTGAAGAGTGGCTCGAAGTAAGATTCACTTTTTTCTTATCTACCCCTCGTTTAAAAAGAATGAGCCTTCTTTTTGAATCTGTTTCTCTGTAGAGAGCCCCTCGAGTTCTCATCTTACGAAAATAGGAGATTCCTATCTTGTCCCTATAACCAACTTCAATTCCCCTTATTATTATTCTTATCGCTCTCTTTCGAATGATATGAATTAATGGGAACGCTGACAATGTGGACCAAGCGAGTCCTTTAAAGTGTTGAATGACAATTATGCCTTTAGTTGAGTCTTGAGTCGACACTCACTCTCTTAGTGTTTTGAACTCACTATGTGCTGAGAATTCTTTGAACTTGCCGTTGAAGAAGAAAAGGACCCGTTTTAAAGAACCTACTTTATTTTCAGATTGATCTCCACGGGGTTCATGTGATAACGGCGACGGAGACGCAAGGTCGATTTGGTAACGGCCAGGGCCAAGAGTTTGCTGAGGCTTATGTCTTATCTTATTGGCGACCCGAGCTCGGGAAATGGGTCCGATATAGAGACCATACCGGCAACGAGGTAACTTATTCTTAATCTAATGTTTTTGCAAATGAGCTAATGAAAATTAAGATTTTAGTGCTTAATTCTGAATAAGGAAACTTTATGTTCGGCTTTTATTCTCGTCTGCAATCTGCATTTCTAGGAGGCAGAGAATAATAAATGCTTTATTATGGTCGAAGTCGATCCTAGGGAATTTCACCACGCGCCTGTTTGTTTTTTCTTTCTTGTATGTAAAATAAAATTGCAATTGGAGTTGAGACCAGCTGGTCGAAGGAATATTAAATTGAACTTTCGGCTTTAAACTCTTCCACCTTACTCGTTCCCTATATAAATCCTATAATAAAACTCCAAAGTTTGGGCATTACAAGGAAATAGGTTCAGATGAGGCTTTATATACCGAGTTGGCTCAAAAGCCTTTTATTTTATATAGGAATCTGACAATTGGACTTAATAAACAGAAGCGACGTGTTTGGCTCAAACCTTCATAATATTGAAGGAAGTTGAAAATCCTGACATTAATAATTATTCCTCACCGAAGGGTCTTTCAATTAAAAAGGGTCGCGGCGGATTGAGAAGGATTTAACCAGAAAAGTGAAACAGATGTGACCAAATGAGCCTAGTCGAAGACTCATGTAATTCACATTAAGTTGAAGTAATAAAAGTGAGAGGATTAAATCCTATGCTGTGTATACCTTGAGCCAATTGGGAATTCTCCTTTTCCCTAAAGTCATTTGGGCCTTTCTCCTCTCACTTTCCCTAATAGATTCTTGGGAAATGAAGGACTCGATGGCTCAATGGGCCCAATTTCTATGTAAATTTATGAGCAGACGAAAACGACTCTCAGCGCATCATCATTGTTTGTCAGAAATCCACTCTCCGAAGAATTCAATTGATTTAGTAGTGGATCCCAAGGAAGGAATTTGATTAGCTTAAAAGGAAACCTGATTTTGGCCATCATCTTTTTAAAAATCCTCATCTCCGCGTACCAGCAGGAAATCGCTTGAATATGAATGCAAAAAGGATGAAAATTATTATTCATCATCTCTCCGAGATTAGACAAACAGACTCAATTCGTTAATCCAATTTCAAAATGGAATTTATTATTCATTGCACTTTAATTTAAGTGTAGGGCTTTGCGAAGGTTGAAAATTGAATAAATTAAGAAATAAAATTGATCAAGTTTTTTCTAATATTTCGGCTTTTTTAACCTTTGATATCCATACTTATATGCACAACGATTGCTTTAAATATGCAATTAATCATTTATCTATGTCGAAATCTAATAATCATTATTTTATCATCACAGATCCTAAAAGGAAACATCAATACGTATTTGGCAGAGAAGACGGAATTGAATCCACCGATCATGGCATCCAAGCTGAGGTTCCTCCCATATTCCCACCATAGACGGACTGTGTGCATGAGAGTCGAGATTTACGGCTGTCCATTTCGAGGTGAGTTTCTTTAATATGAGGGGAAAAGGAGTTAGTTTTTGCTAATTAAGATCAAGTTGCTCCCTGCTTACATTCTGAAACGAGAGAAAACACAATGGTTGATAATTTTCAACTTGGTGCACGAATTTTATAAATATGCACTTAAAATGGAGAAACTTGAATTAATGGACTAAGAAGTTGCAACTCTCTTGGTGAGAAAAGATCTTGGTGACCCCATTAGTTCTTAAACCGATTCGAATAATTTCTTAATGATCTCGTCTTGAATTTATCTCGAGATCTCCGCTTTCTCTAATGGAATTTTAAATGAGTAATCGAATTTAAACTTTTATATTCTTCAGCACAATTCTACGATTCAAGGCAATCAAGAGGTTTTTAAACATTTACGAATTTATTCCCCAAGAATCTCAAGATATGCGTGTTAATAATAATTTAGCAAACAGAACATAGCTTTTGTCTTATTTATTCACATTAATTGTTAAAGGATTAATTATTTAAAACTATTTTTCAAGATTAACAAGTCTAACTTTTGGAGTTAAAGCCAAAACTAAGGGGCTTTTGACTAAATAATTCCAGGTGGACTTCTCTCTTACTCGATGCTCCAAGGAAGTAAACGAGGTGAAAACTGGAACTTGTATGACCACACTTATGATGGGTTTTGGGACGGAAATGTTCTTCGCAACGGATTGGGACAACTCATTGATGGTCGTGGAGGGCCAGCCAATTTCAAAGATGATTACTACGGTTACGAGCGAGGTAATTAAAGTCAATTAACTTATTCAACCAAGCATTCTTTATTAAATATTAAAACTCAAGTATACTCCTAAATAATTTAGACATTCCAAACAGACATTTTAGACCTTTCTGTTTTCACAATTTTCTCCTCTCCTTTTGTTAATTTTGGTTCCTTTCTTTCATTTTGAGGAAATTCAATTTACTTCTTTGCTGTTTACCCTCCGGACACTCATTTAATGTCAAAAAGGAAGAGATCTTCCACTATTCACCTGCCTTGTTTAAAATTTCATGAATGGTTAAATTAGATGAACAAACTGACATTTGACTTTTCAGAATTAATTATGAATATATTCAATAAGTCTCTCGAGTCATTAAATTTTCAAGTTGGACGGTCCATTATTGTTTTACGATAGCTAGATGCGTAGAGAGATGAAATTTTAAACCACATAGAAATATGCCTAAATCATTTTCATTTACCTATTAAACTTGTAAAATTTAATACTATAAAGTTTGAGTGAAGTTTATGTGTAAAAGTGTACCGAAAAGTACACTATTGACTTGTTTTTATGCAAAGTTGACATTAAAGACTTCACCTTACACTTATATTTGAAATAATAAAAATTTTACATTGAAGGTAAAGGATGGGTTGGATGGAAAAATGATACACGAAGCCCGAGCAATCCTGTTGAAATCATCTTCAAGTTTGAGTCGCCCAGAGAGTTCAACGCGATCCACATTCACGCCTCGAATCAATTCACAAAAGAAGTTCAGGTGAGATTCCTTCATATAAATAAAATACTTATCTATTTGGCAATGAGGGAAGAAACTGTGGGGCGAATCCAATTAACCATCCACACCTTCTCTTCGTGTATCCCAGGTGTGGTGGTTAGAGTGGGACGACGGGGGTGATTAGACTCATGAATGAAATTCATGGGAAGTGACGGATGGCCACTTGAAATGACCGCCTTTCTTATCATTCCTCTCCCACCCACAGGAGGCTAATAAATATTTTAAAATATAATAACTCCAACCGTAATTGCCTATAAATCATCTCTTAACG
This sequence comes from Neelides sp. FZ-2019, assembly GCA_009869795.1. NCBI lineage: Eukaryota > Metazoa > Arthropoda > Collembola > Neelipleona > Neelidae > Neelides > Neelides sp. FZ-2019. Next base: position 80,130 of record VJMY01000278.1, read on the forward strand.
ACGTTCTTTCTCTTTTCACAATAAGGAGAAAGAAACTGGAACTCCATGTGAAGCCAAAGAGAAATATGAACCGTTTAATATTTACATAAAATATTCATAAGGACCAATTGGATTTCTCGCATTTAGTTTACAAATATTATGTAATGCAAATTATATGAAATTTCTCTAAATCAAAAGCACTATGAAGTTTTATTTGGATCCAGTTTGCAGTGTAATTTTATAAATTTATTTGTCCAAATAAGCCATTCCAATTAATAAATTATAATTACAGGACTCTCATTATGAATTTGAGGGTGTGGCCAAAGGCAATATGATCTCAGGAGATCTTTTCTCAGGCTTTCTTGAGATGAAAGGAATATGAATAAATTACATGGAGAGTTTCCTGGCCCCCCAGACTGTTTGTTTATCTTGTTAGCCGTCGCGGTCCTGTCAATCTCTTAAGCAATCCTCTGTCACTCGGACCATGGCATTCATGCACGCTGTTGTTCTATCTATTTCTTCTCTCTGTTTACGCCTTCGAACAAACAAGGGCTCACTAATAAACTTCCCCAACGTGTCTCGTAATGAACTTTCCTAATCAACTAATCAAGTAGAATCAACTAATCAATTTCATATTCACTCTGCCTCTCCCACCCAATTCAATGAACTCTTTGCCATCTTCCAAGCTCTAATTTTCATTTAACACTCTCATATTTTTAACCATACCCTTCCTAATTCAGCCAGACTGACACTTTTATATCTTGCATGCATTAATTTTCAGACTCATGTTAGCCAAATGATGGGTTCTCAAAGGAGGGTTTTTGAACAAGAAAAATAGTTGGAAGGATCTTTTCTTGGTTTTGTTCGTTTTAAATTTATAATGCAGTAAAAGGAGAATGTGGCAGAGTCGAGATTGAAATGAAAGAGAATTTGATTTCCTTATCAAGTATTTTATTAGATAAAGGTGAACTTTTTCTAAGCCTCCTTTTTTATCGAGAATGTGCGTATAATTCTCGTTATTCGATCTAGAGTTTTATCTTAACAAGGAGAGAAGTAAATTTTTTGTGTGTAAATAAAATAGATAAATATAAATTTCACCTTCATGGGCTTTCCTTCTTCTAAGAGCTATGAAATTGTCTCTGGCAATGAGAAGGTTGTAAAAGTTAAGTCGCCGAGTCCTTGTTGAAATAATTGGATCAGATTGTTCGGAGGAATGCTCTTCAATGAAAATAGCCTTTTACTCGATTGCTTCCCTTGATTACGACCTTTTCTTTAAGGGAATGAAATGAGGGTTAATGAAATTAAAGGATTGAATTCACTTCGCAGATGTTCATTTAGTATCTTCAAATGAGCGTCTCGTATCTCTTCATGGTATTTTTAGAGAAGGTGTGGGAAAGTTATAAATTCGAAACTCAACTTTCATGCAGGTATATATCATGTAGTAGGAAGAATATAATTTGTTTTATATCTCTGTTAACTATTTTACTTAAATAGTGGAGAACATCCATACCTATATATTTGACTTGAAAAGTTTTAAGAAGATACACACTAGAGATATTTATGTAAGGATATCTCGTTTTTTGTAAATTTTTCAGAGAGAAGTGTTAGGCAATATAGTTTTGGTGGAGGAGGGGACGGTTCCTCATTAGAGAAATATGTTTAAGTGATCTTGGAGTGACATTTATGCCCACTTACCCTCACAAGGAACCATGCAAATATTTATTCAAATTGACAACTGGTTTGGACACATCCATTGAGGGGGAAATCCCTGAGAACGGATTTACGAACCTCCTTTATGGACGCAGTAAAAATGTCCCGGATAATTAAAATCCAACTTGACGGTGGTTGGGAAGAATACGATGAGGATTGTCTCCCAGCCACACGCTTTCAAATCCAATGAATTTCTAAATGACTCCAAAGGTAATCAATTCCACTCCAAACGAGAAGGATGTTTAAATGAATTACAGACGGGATCTTTTAAGGAGTCATCCAAATCTCTGATTCTTCTCTGTCACTTCCGAGACGAATCCCCGCCCTCACAGGATTTCTCACAAATAGCTCGAGCATAAAATTGTCCCATTTTCTCTCTTTCACTTTACGATCCGAGCGAGTCGACCTCCCACGCCAAATTACTTATGCATCTTGAAAGAGAATGATGAGACACATCTATTAACTTAAATTAACATAAGACACATCCAAAGTCCCTTCTTTTTATATGAACTTTATTAGGGATGCATGTATGTATATATATAAAATAGCTTATTGCGTATATTTAGGATAAAAATGTATGTTAATATTTATACTTTACATTAATATTGTGCCTTACCAAGATGTAACTAACTAATTGTTAGTGTAATTATTAATCAATTACCCAAGATAATTTTTGTTTTTTGATTATATAATCACATGATAGGTATTTGTATAGAGATCAGAATATCAATAAGATGGGTGTGTGTAATATTCATGAGTGATTTTACATTCCCAATTATATGCGAACTTTGCGATAGTGTAATAAAGCATGAGAGTTTTCGATGATTCATAGCGGGCTCTGAACGGTTAAGAGGTTTGTAATTAGAGGCTTCGCATTAAGGAGCTGAAACTAATTAACTTCCACCTTGATTTAATGTAGGAGGAAATACTACTTGTACTTTAAGATGATTTACTTGCTCGCCGCTTGCTCAAATCTTCCGGAGTATAAACTTACCAATATTTAAGAAGCCAAAAGTCATTAAAAATATTTGTTATGTGGATCTTTGAACTGTTAGAGGTCCCAAGGAAGTAAATTCAATTGCACATTTCTCGTATGCTTATGCATATTCAATATGTCTCAAACTATATACAACGCTATGTATTTAAATATTTTCAAGATTTATACTTAATGTATAGGAATCTTATCTCGTTTAAGAGTTTCTCGTTTTAATTTATGAATTTCCATTCCATATGCATATTAAAATACACATGAGATTTTTACCTTTCACCAGCCCAATGGGTTGATAATAGAAATCAGCGAGGTTTATTAAGGGGGAGGAAGGGCCATTTGTGATAATGATAAAGACTCCAGAAAAATGCTGGAATCGTCGCATAATTCATAATTTCCCTTTTCCTCTGCTGGAAGGCCCTAATGAGATAAGTAGAAAGAACATGCGACCAGCTTTTGTTCCTTCACGAGTTCTTGGGTCTTGAGGGGGAGGAAGTTGGTAGTTGTTGCAGGAGCTCCAGGAATCTTCAGGATTTCATGATACAAAATAAGTTTTCTTATTGTGGGCTCGAAGTTCTTGTGAGGGTGTTGAGCAATTTATGCCTCGTTAAAGATCCGATGATACAAGGGACGATATAAACAACTCTGGAGCTCTCAGGTGCCAAAATTCTCAGGCCATTAGTGACAAGGGGGACGAGGCAATTCCTTACGTTCCTTCAGATACTCTCGTGGATAATAGATCACCAGTGGAGGTTTTGTCAGCCATTCAACTTCCTCCTTTTTACATTCAAAGTTCTTATTCCTCCTAACGATCCTCCTCTTCGTCTCTTATTATGCATTATACACCCATTTTAATGACCCCTATATCGCCCAATACACTTTGCACATCCATTCCGAACCGATGAATTGCATTTTTAAACCCAAGTGTAATTTGCATACAAATGCTCCAAGTTTCGCACTCGCCTCGTGCATTTTTTGTTTTTTTTGGGGAAAGGAGGAGTGAAGAGGAAAGCGAGACGAGTGACAGAGTTGAACAGAGAGACAAATGGAACTTCAAAGTTCCATTTGTTAACGTTCACTTTTTTGGAAATCTTAACTAATACGAGCCAATGATGTTTCTATTATTTTTTACTTTAGTGTTCATAGGTCAATTTAATGATCAACTTATTTTAATTAAAAAAGACTGTTGGAGCTAGTTTGTCTTAATTGCAAAATTGCGATATTCTGCTCGCGTGATCTAAGGAAGGTTGTGGGCTTCAGGTGGCGAGATTCTCAGACCATTAAGTTGAAGTTGCGGAAATTTAGAGTGGATTCTTTTTCTCCTTGTTCGGAAGGGAGTTGTCGGAGGAGGGTGGAAATTGAATTGAATCCTTCGTTGTTGTGAGAAATGGAGTGTTGCTCTTCTCTCCCGCCTTGTTTATGTCTAAGACCCTACGGAAAATGAAATATGATGATAATGGAAGCGTCAATTTCGAATCCAATTCCATATTTCATTCCTCCCTTCCCCAAAGGGGAGAATTCATACACATTTTTCCTTTTCTACCTGCTTTTACATCTCTCTCAATTCCAGATACTCGATTCAATAAAATTTAATGTCACTATATAATGCGATATTCTGCAAATAATGTGAAAAACGTTATATTGTTCAATGTGCAAAGAATTGTTTTTTTTAAAGTTGATTGTGGTAAGAAGACGCGAGAGTGAAAATAAAGTTTGATATTTCGTGGACGTTCAATTGCATTATAAAGTTTTTTAATATAAATCTTGTTTTTCAATTCTAGGTCTTTTCCGAAGCGAGAGTTTACTTTAGCGTCGGCGGGAAAATCTTCCCTGGAGATCCGATCAGTTACACACCGTAAGTGCTTTGCTCTGTTCGGCCTTTCCTCATTTTTGAAACCTTGTAACGTAACTCTTGCTCTTTTAAATCAAGGATGGAAGATTGCATATTTGAGGATCCGAAGAATGTGACAATCAAGCTTCATCATCGGGTCGCTCAGTTTGTGAAACTTCAATTGTTCTGGGCGGCGAAATGGATTCTCATCAGCGAAGTCACCTTCGACTCCCGTTAGTTCATTTGAATTTTCTGAATGCCTTTAAGTCTAAATTCCTCCCAGCTTAGGCAAATCTATACAAGTTCAGTGAGTTAGTAAAAACACAAAATTGATTTCTCTAATCTATAATGAATTCTTTTAGAAGGATTTTGATATATTTGTGTCCATATTTTAAAAAGTCACACTTTTTTTTAACAACATTCTCCAAATAGGTTCCTGAATATTTGCACATTCAGTAGTTATGTGAAAATGGCGTCTTGAGCAATATAATTTTAGCTACACATTTTAGGTTTTATATTTGCACATCTTTTTATTACATCTCAGTTCTCAGTGTAAGTAATGTATTAAGTATAAGCAAGTAAAAGTTGAACATGTTTAGGAGTATGAGGGCTATGAAAAGTGAGGTGAGTTTCTGAAATGGGTAAAACTGAAACTCTGTTATCGTCGCTACTCAAAGTGTCTGGCCTACATAATTTCCTGATTTGGGACTACTGTGGGTCTTTGGCCTTCTAAAAAATACATTCCATTCGTCATCTGCGAGAAAGGGCATAAGAGCTTCAAGAGAGAGATGTATATTTTTTCATCTTTCTCTCACTCTGGAGTCATGAATGATTCAAAAGGGAGTATTTGTAACTCCTGTCCCGTGTGGGACATTTCCACGTGGATGAAATTTCTTTATGTAGTCAACTGACTTAGGAAGCTTTTACTCCATTACATTTGCCCGGATATCATATTTTTCTTTCTAAATTCTAAATTTTAATAATGTAGACATATGCTTTATGTTGACTTTCAGAACCTGCAATGGGGAACTTCACTGACGAGATTTCCTCATCAGTTGGATCTGAAGATGCTCTTTTAGCCCAGAGCGATGCATCCGAAGGATTTCCTGGAAACCGAGTTCCGGTGGAAGAAACGCCAAGTGAGTCCCATATACACTTACGGCTCTTTCCCTCTACATACACATTTTATTAGCATAAAGACTCTCTTATAGTCACTCCATATACATATGAAGATATGACAAGAGAAATATGAGAGGCTGAGAAAGTGAAATAAATGCTAATGTGTTTTCAGGCCTCGTGGGACAAACACCAGCGATGCGAAGTGAGTGGAGTTCAGCGACGATCGTTGTGACGGCCGTGATCAGCTCCTTCGTGGCGATCATCGTCGTCCTCCTCTTCATCCTCACCGCTATGATCTTCCGGAGCAAGTTGAAGTCGCGAGTGAAAGGCCCCTCCAGCCACGGCGGAACTCTTCCATATGACAATCAAACGGAATTCGGCTATGTCTCTCCTGAGGAGATCCGAAAGTGTAAGATTTCCACGGGAGAATATCAAGAGCCTTTCAGTACGCCTCATCTCCTCACTTCCTTCCCCACGAGCAACGGGGGAGGAACAAAAGGGAAAATGGCTGAATACTACTCCTGCACTTTGGTTTCAAATCCAACTCCGCCGAATAATCCAGGTAAAAATTAGCTGCTTATTTTATGAAATGTTTTTTTCCTTTTTCATCTTTTAAATATTTTCGGCGACTTGGATGGCATACAATATGAATGAGGTTTAGACAATGAGAAGTAATTTTAGAAATTGCGAAAAATTGTGAATTTTATGTCTTGTCGGCTTCTTTGACAAATGGCGAAACGAGCCAGTGAGCATCTGAAAAATTGGAAACTGAAGGGAGTTTGAAGGGAAACAAAAACCTTCTTTCACTCACTCAAATATCATTGAAGAAAGGAATGGAAAAAATTTTGTGTTTGAGGGGAACTCATGTGGAAATTTTTGGAGCCTGAGGATTTGCTTGGACAAATTGTTTGTCAGAAATCCACATATTAAATATTTTAGACTTTTATTTCTTTTTAAATAGGTAGTGACAATTATTGTAGTTGAGTTTAAAGCATTTGCTTCTTACTCATGTTCTGATCAAAAGGGAGCATGTTTCAACTATGGATGTTCTTAACCATGTTCCATATAAAGAGCCTCAATGTTGTACGAACATTGTTCAATGTCCTTAACTTTTAGGCATGATAACGTTAATGTATGTTTGAAAAAAGAAGGAATTTCCAAGTATTGTCTCTGGTCTAATGTGGTAATGGGATGTGTGTACAAAGTGTAGTGGAAGTCGTCTGGTGAGGAGAATCGATGAGTTGGGACCAACTCACGACATGTCACCCATACGAAAACCCGTCTTTGCCTCCTCCCTTTTTCCCATTCCGCCCACGTCCAAGTTGAGGACGAAGGTGAAACTTGTTGAAGTTTTAATGAGGCAAATTGAATCAGTAAATTAATGTTTTCCCGACCTCCCCACAAATCACTTTTATCGGAGGAGCTTATCTTCAAACTTGTGTCTCCTTCCTGGAGAACCTTTTGTTCAACAAACTCTTCAAAGAGACATTTTTCCCTCTCTCTTCGCACTTTATCTGCTTTGGTATGGGCAGGAGATCCTTATTGAAATCCTTCGTATTGTTCTACACTTTAATTGCGCAAACTATTATTGAAGGATCATTCCTTTCCCATTTTTATTCTATCAGTGTAATTTCATAAGCAAATAAGAACCAACGTGTTGTATTACACCAAATGTCCGCCCAAACATATTAAATATTCTTTCGACGATCACATAAAACATGTGGAGATGAAGGTTGCGAACAAACTTTCAATGTAAATGGAAAACATTGGAAGACTCGTGTATTTTTAAATTCTCATCATAGTGAATGAGAAGGATTTTAAACACACAAACACGGTGTGTTTGACAAGGGAGGTATTTGTATATATTTTTTGTTTTTCTCCCTCAAATGCACTTCCCCTGAACTTGAATTGCGAAGAAAGTAAGGAAGGTGAGGTGGAGGGGAAAGGAAAGATATGTGAATTTGTGTGGAATGGTTTCCCTGCACGTGATGCGACAAGAGAGGACCAAGACGATGACGAGACACGCGAGCCTTTTGTCCCTTCACTCTTCCGTGGAATAGCAATGAGGAGTTTACTAATTTACTCCGGGAAATGGCTCCACGGGGCACAGAGGACCCAAAGAAGAATATTATTCCAAAATTCCTCCTTGGATACATTTATTCTTTATATGCTCTCACACACACACACAAACATACACAGTGGGGAATTTGACTTTCTCTCCACGTGGCAGCTCGAACACAGTTAAAACGACTTTGTTCTTTCTTACCAGAACGGAAGATATTGTTTTAACTACTTGTGTCCATACGATCAATATACGTGTTCGTATGGTGCATTGTGTATTACAAGCACAAGGTTCATAAACTCACGTTCTCTCCACGGTTCTTTCCTGAACAATTGAAAATGAGAATAAAAACACTACGTGGGTTCACACGTAAATGACCGTAAAATCCAGTCGTTAAAATCATGAGACCTTCTGTACGATGACGCAAAAAATGTATTTAACTATTGATGATAATCGACTGTGGGCATTAAATTCTTAATCTTTATTTTAATGCGGAGATTTCAGATTTTCTGGTTTATCTTCATTCAGATTTTTATGTGCTATTAAGTATTAAAGCTCTTATTATTATTACTCAGGATTTGGGTTATTTAACTTATCTTTACGATAATTGTTATTATAAGAAAGAAATTTCCAAGCTTTTATTAATTCACAACCTTCCATCAATTACTTTTTATTGAGAAATGAGAAATGTTAAGGAATTTGATTTGATTGAAGAGAATGAAAGTAAAGCATTTATGTATTAGTTGATGGAATCAAACGGTGAAAGTTGAACTTTCATAGATACAAAAACGCGGCTCATGCTCGAGTATATTTATTAAATATAGGAGAAGAAGAGTAATAGTGAAGGAATGAGAGTAAGATGGATGAAAGATAAAGTTATCGGAGTGATTGAACGATTGTGCGAGTAAGTGGATTCAATTTCAATCATTATTCCTCCGCTCCCAGTCAAAGGGCCGGAGGAATTTCCGAATTAAGAGAACTTAAGAAGAGGAATGGCTCTCTGGGTCTCTTTAATATATGAGACCCAGGTTGTGCGGTGAGGGAAAATAAATGATTCCATTAGGCTGCTACTCTTGCTATTCTCATATACATATTTGGAATACAATTCATTACTTGCAAGGACTTCCCTTTAGAAATATCTATATACGCTACTACCTTTATAGAATAAGTCAAGTCGGCGTAATGAAGGAATTTTTTCGTGTCACGACCAATCTGTTCGGTTGATTGATCCAACCATTACGTGATTTGAGGCCCTTTACCCTTTTCCTTCTGATCCACATTCCATGGTTCTAAGGGGATCATTGCTGGAATAAATGCCATATATTGCATATATGGGAGTCTTTTAGTTCAATTTCATGCCCCTTTCACTCGTTTCTTTTAATGCAGCTTTATAAGTTAATTCCACGTTGTCATGCTCTAATCGCCAGTTCCCCGCTCGGCCTACTAATTGTCTCTTATTATTTAATCATAAATTTGGGAAAGAGAATTCTACACAATACTCTTTTCTCATGTGCGTAATTCATGGTGTAATGAAAAGAGTACAACTCTAGGATCCGAAATTTAATATTTTGTGAAATTAATAGCATGCAATTTGGATGACAAAGATGAACTTCTCATGGAATGCTATATACAATTTAATTGTTGTGTTCATTTCAATAATGGGAAAAATACAGAATAGAAATGATGTTTAAGTAGAAAAAATATGAGAGTTCTAGGGTTTATTTCAATTGTAATTTTGTATTACTACAGGCACGCATGTAATTCTTATGTAATTTAGAGGAATGAATGGGAATGAAATTATGTTTGAAGACAAGAAGAGTTGTAAAGCCAAGACCAGAGCTCCTCATTAAAATCCAAGTAAACTAAAGGAAATGAAGAAGAGAAGACGCTAAGAGTAAATAAATAGATCTTTCTGTTCTTCTCACTTTCGACCGGATATTTTTTCTCCAGATTTCCGCCCCATGCGACTCTCGTCGCCAAATTATGGAACAAACACAATTTGTCTATTTGCCATTCACTTGGAGGGTTTCCTCTTTTAACTAAACTATACCAGGCACTTTTCATCTTTTAAACAAAAAATGTTATCTATCTATTGAACATCTAGCAGGATGCAATGTAATATAGTTTCTAACAGTTGTTAAATACGTTACATTTTTGTTATACTTACTTAGTATTCCAAAAAGGCTTAAAAAGCATATTGATAGTCGATGATACATATTGCTCATTTACGTTTAAAGTCATATTATGCATACGCTATTAGAAGAGTCGGTTTGGAAGAGAATCTTTTGAAACATGATTGAGATTGAAGGACGCGAGGGGCAGATAGGAAGAAAAGTTCACTGACTGAACAATTTTAAAGGCTCTGTTTATTTTCATTTGGAGGGACTCGAAGCAGTAAATGGGTAAAAGGATCGGATTTAAACACATTTTCCCTCTTTCGGCTTCAGTTTCTCTCACTTCAAAATGTCTCATCCCCTCTCATGTCTTCTGTTACTCTTCATAATGAGAGCCGTAAATTCAAATGTGAATCTTCTCATCATAACTCATTTCAGAAACGAAATTTTGAAAAACATTTCTATCTATACGATATTGCTTTAAGTGATGAACAAGATTTACTTAAAATAACAATTAAATGAATGATTTCAGGTGATTCTTGTAACGAGTACGAGTACGCGGTTCCAAATGAACTCGGGAAACTTCTACCAAATCAAATGAGCCCTTTAAAGTCAATTCCGAATTCTCCGGCGGTGAACAGAAGTAGAGCCATTCAAATGAGATTTCGCGAACTTGGAGTCCCAGAAATTCCAAAACATCGTTTAAGAATGCTGCGAAAACTTGGTGATGGAGCCTTTGGAACTGTAAGTTGTGAACTTAATTTAAATATATATTTTATAAAAATTATCACATGATATTACAGCTAGGATTTTTATAATATTACATACACGTTAATAAAATAAAAGTCTAATTTGAATTTTAAAAAGACATTAAAAAGAGTCTATGAAAATAGAAAAAATCATTTGGTTCCAATGAGAATCATTGATATTAATGAAAAGAAATAATTAATGAGTTATTGGATAAAAAGGTGATTGACGTTATTTTGTGTTCAGGTCTTCATCGGCGAGGCTGAGGGAGTCGGAGCGGAAAAGAACCTCGTGGCCGTCAAGCACTTGCTCAGGAACGCGACAGAGAAAGACAAGTAATGAGTTAATTCATCCATCCCATCAATTACTATCATTGTTTTGGAGTTGGTGGGATCCAATAACATTGGGGAGATATGATTAATGGGCCTTTGATTGGCAGGTCGGATTTTCTCGAAGAGGTTCGGCTCCTCTCATCTCTCTCGGATCCAAACGTGGCTCAAGTTCTTGGGGTTTGCACGGAGGAGGAACCATACAGCGTCATCCTCGAATTCCTTGAGCTTGGGGATCTTTGCCAGTTCTTGAGGCAAAATGATACGCTTCTACCGAACGCTCCGAAAAAACTCAGGTTCGTTTTTATACTTTATGAGACATTCCTTATTGAACTCAAGATGAAATGTCTATGTGTAATGTATTATTAAATTATAATTTTTTTATATTTATAGTTCTGGGAGTCTTCTTTACCTCGCTAGTCAAATTGCTGGAGGGATGAGATTTCTCGAAAGTCGAAATATTGTTCATAGAGATCTCGCAACAAGGTAATGAAGCTCCTACACTTAAAACAATTTTTTTAACAATTTAATACCATTCATGAATTTGATATATTTTACTGAGGATATTTAGTTATTTTGCTCACCGAGAAGTCATTTATATATAGCATATAGTATAAGTTAGCGGGATTATATATAGACGGGGCATCATTACATATTCATTCATTCCTTCAATCATTCCTTCAACTTTATGGATTATTTTTTGGTGAAATTTTGATCTTTAAATTTAAAACTTTAATTGATAATGAGAGAATGAATATATTATGATGTCCCTCCTAAAAAAAATCCCGCTAACTTATGCTATATATAAATGACCTCTCGTTGAGCAAAATAACTCTGAACATTCTCAGTAGCATGAATGTGTTTCCCTTTCTGGGGTGGCTTTTTTATCAAGGGGTTGATTTGACATTGTAGGAACTGCGTGGTCGGACGCGGTCTGGTGGTGAAAATCTCACATTTTGCTACGGATACGGATCTCTACTCGACAGACTACTACAAACTTGACGGGAAAATGCCCTTACCGGTTCGGTGGATGGCGTGGGAATCACTTTTCCTGGTGAGCTTTCTTTTCAATTTCTTTCTTTTAACGTAATGGTTCTTACTCTTAAATGAACTAGATATAAAGTCAAAGAACAAATTAATGCATTATAGCATAATATAAACCACTAAAAAGTCAATTAAGATTAACTAACATGACATTTTTTATCATTTAGGGAAAATACTCGACCAAGAGTGACGTCTGGTCCTATGGCGTCTGCCTCTGGGAAATCCTCTCTTACTCACGTCACTTTCCTTATCCAACAATGAACAATCAAGAGGTGTTGAACAACTTGCGCCGATTGTCCGTCTGTGACGAGGCGGATCCCTTCGAACAACTCCCAAAGCCCCATGGCTGCCCCAGAGATATTTACCAACTCATGTGTGATACGTGGAGGAGGAATGACGAGGATCGGCCCACGTTTTGGGAAATCCACTCGTTTCTTACAAGGAAGAACTTGCATTTTGTCCCTCCGCAACCTCCGCTCCCGCCGCTTCCCTCGTCTTCAATTGAGCAGTACATTGTGTAGTAGTTGCTGGATTCCCCCAAAGACTGATTCCCTGTGTCTTACAAATCAACTCTCTTCGAATTCCTCACACGCTTAAATAACTCACACATTGACACTCGATTGATCAAAATGTAACAAAAACACGTGTTCATAAGATTTGTATTTATTATTTGTCGATCGTTCTTACTCTATTTGAGGTTAAATATCATTTTTCATTTTACTCGATCTGTATATTGGAGCTCTCGTAAATAGTATTATTAAGCTAAATAGAGAACGCATATTATGTATTTCTATGCACAAATTAAATGTCTGTTAAGAGTGGACGTCTAAAACATTGCCACCCATTCAACCAATACATGTTTTAAGCTGAATCAGAAGTTATTACAAATGTACACCGTGTATAATGCACAACTATAAGATGTATTTAAAAACTGTAATTAATAATTAATCAATGATTAAATAATTTGGTATAAGAAACTCGAATAATTCTCATTTTGCTCTGATTTAATTGATTCTTAGCTCAAATATTCAGGTTTTCATTGGTATGATATTACATAATTAACTTAATTGAAATACTAAAATGTGTTCATTAATATTAATTAAACC